>OZ024790.1:3616457-3687231 GCA_964017065.1 Haliclona indistincta | reverse complement strand
GCCTACACCACATTGATCAACGTGAATAACAATTATAAAGCTACAGCGTACACTAAAAACAGTTCGTATTTGCAGTAGAGGTACACAAAGTTCACGACTTTCTGCTCGCTAAATGTATTGCGGCATTTGGGTCAAGCGCAACGCGGTGTGCACGCACCAAAAATGTATTGTTACTATGCGCTCACGTGAGCTAGTGTCCAATCCCAGTCCGTAGGTAGGGTCCGCAATGGAAAAAATAAAAGTCAGAGAATCTAGCCTTTACTGCAGTTACAAACAACACTATATACGTAACAAACAACTGCATATTCAAATCTCTGAAATCGTTGCTCGTTGCTCTGCAATCGCTAGCTGAAATCGGCAACTTTCGTGACCTTTGACCTTGGGGTTAAATAATGGTGCATTCTCGACTCTTCGCGACAGTTAGCAGTCAGCGCTTTGTTTGTGCGTGCTTAGTACCGTCTCGGAAGTTCTTGCAACAGCTCAGATTGGCTGGCTTACCTCCCCAAATAAGCGTTTCAGGACTAGCAATGACTCGCGATTCCAACATATTTGGGCTTTACTTTTTGTGACATTGAACAGACAGATCCGTACCAGTATTTTCTGATAGTACTAAGCCTAAGCACTGCATAAAACAAATTTCAGCCGAAATGCTTACTGTTTGCCATCTGGCTGAAAATTGGTCCTCCTCGGGAAAAAATGGTCCAACCATGGCGATCAAGACATTCTGCTGTAATGCGCGCTGTAAGCGCTCTCAGACAAATCTACGATGAATAATGTTCATAGCTATATCGTAGGCAAGCGCTTTCAGGCAATCACGATGTCCCTTGGTTCACTATTGTAGATCGGAAAGACAAAATTCATGATAACACTCTTCTTTCAGACTTTCACGTTTTATCAGGCTGTCTGTGCATCAAGCCTAGTGTTGTATGTAAGTATCTGAAGACGAATTCATTTTAGTATAAATAGTACAATCTGTCAGCAAAAAGAAATTCAAACTCATTTCACTACAACAGTATAATATTATATAAATTCAACTAAAATGAACTAACTACAAAGTGAACAGTAAGATGCACCACTTCTTAGTTGAAGCAAACACGCACAAAACAAGATGATCAGTACCGATTGTTTACGATGGCTGCACTTTATTATTATTATTTTTCCCGCTGAAGTGATCTGGCCGCATTCTGGACACATGATGCAACTATAAACTGGAACTCGGTAAATTTTCCGGCCTCTCTCAGTCTTCCTTTCTTGTCGTGGGGAAGTCGATTGACCAAACACTGTCGAAGATGATGCCTCATGTCAGACTGCTGAAACTTCAATGTTATGCTTCTACCATCGCTGTATCCCTCGGGATACCCCTAATTGGTGACATACTGAAAGGCGAGTTCAACCTCGAGTTCAACAAGATGTTCATCCTCCTAGTCGTCACTTCCATTTGATTTCCTGACAGTCCCTGTCATCGCTTGCTCAATGGTGAAAATCGACGTCTTACCACGCTAGCGACCGTGCTGCCAATGAGCAGTTACCGACGACAACATCTGTAGCTACTATTACCGACGACAACATCTTCTGATTGGTCGAACCTCTGTCAGCCAAAGTTGATGGTAGGCACTGGAAAAATTGGTCCGGGCGGACAATTTTCACCGGTAATTTTGGTCCGCACCCGGACCAAATATTTCAGAGTCGGACCGATTTTTCCAGGAAAAATTAGTCCGGGCGGACCATTTTTACCGGTAATTTTGGTCCGCCGGACCAAAATTTCCGCTGACCAAAAATTCCGTGACAGATCCTACACGAGCTTACTGTGCTTCGAAAACTTCAGACAAATAATGCGTTCTCCGTGATCCACATGGCTCAGCGATACTCAAACTAGTCGAGCACTAGCTACTACTTGGTCACGTGCATATTGCACAATCACAATAATTATTGGCTTCTAACGCATAGCTGACAATGGATCATGATCGAAAATTGCGGAATTTATATCGCCGTTTCACTTAAAACAAATTCCAAAAGGCATCTGCCAGGAGAATTTCACGACTGTTCGTGGATGTTTTGGTCTTGGCACTGCTTGCCTAAAGGCGCTAGGCTCGCTGAAAGAAAGAAAGAAAGGAAGGAAGGAAGGAAGGAAGGAAGGAAGGAAGGAAGGAAGGAAGGAAGAGAAAGAAAGAAAGAAAGAAAGAAAGAAAGAAAGAAAGAAAGAAAGAAAGAAAGAAAGAAAGAAAGAAAGAAAGAAAGAAAGAAAGAAAGAAAGAAAGAAAGGAGAAAACGAAGATGACGAAACTCGATTTTCACCATTTCCAGGTAGCTACATCACTTTAGTAGCAATCTCCTTGCTATGCTGTAAGATGGGACAACGCCAGAGAGCAGATCTAATTCTCCTTGGATGTATAAAATTTATCCCAGGCGAAAAATCTAGCAATTGAATGCGAATTCATTGTATGTAGCCGCAATGTTGTTTTTCGTGCATCCCTACTTAGAGAGGCACTAACATGCCTCCCTAATAGTTACTTACAGATTCTGCAGTCAGTAACATCAACAGCAATCCATGATCCTCCTTGTGTGCAGGATCGACTGGCATTATAACCTGGTCTGAATACACATGGCAGTATAACAGTGTCTCCCACTGGTGTTGCTGGCCAACTGTAGGTACCAAACTGCTCTGTTGTAGTCTTCTCAGATTCACAGACAACTGCATGTAAAAATGTGTCAATATACAACTTGTAAATGTAAAAACCAAAACCTGAAATATTAAGAAAAACTTTAATTGCTGTAGGCGATGATGGTAGTATCAGTGTTTGGTTACTGTTGTCCATTACAGTTATATTACACTGGTAGTCTCCAGTATCCATATCGTCTGCTGGGTCAAACATCAGTACACTAGTGTATGGTGCTGACTGTAACATGTCCACTATTGTTACACGATCATTGGAGCTGCTACTGGTCAGCTGTTCTCCATTAGGTGCAATCCACATACTGGACACAGTGACAGGAATGTTGACAATGGTAGTGTCTATTGCAGCAGTCCAGGTCAGGTTGACAGGAGTGCCCTCATACAGTGTGGTGGTATTAGAGGGACTAGTGATGGTGAGAGTGAGCTGGGGTGGGGGAACTAATAAAGAATATAAATGTACTCTACATCAATGATAAGGAACCAACTTTGAGTGTGCAAGTCTTCATTGATAAACGCAAGAAATTTGCCACTTGATAAAAATGTAGGAACACTACATCTGTATACACCAGCATCACTAGTTCTTGTAGGATTAAAGACATGTTCTCTAATGTATGCTGATCCATTTCTAGACTGGCTTCCTGTCATTCCTCCTGGTGACACATCAAATGATAAGGTGACATTGAGTGGAGTCACTGCCAGTCTCTCTATCACTCCATCCAGTATACAGATAATACTGAAGTTGTCTCCAGCAGTAGGAACACCAGGAATAATGACACGAGGAGTGAAGCCAGCATCACTCAGAGCTAAAAAAATTAGTATCAAATAATTTTATTAGAATCAATTTACTCACCTTCTACAGTCAGTACTATGCTCTCACTAGCATTGTTTAGTAGTACATACTGTTGTCCTGATGATGGTAGCACTGTAGCCATGCAGGTGATGGTCCTGCCATTATCACGCATCATATTGAACTGATTGATACGTAGAGTGTCACCAGTGATAGTGTAGTCAGCTCCAGTGGTGAGTAGTAACGGTCCCAGCCATTGATACATGATAGTAGTGGGTGTGTCCACATACTCACTGATAGTCGCATTACACAGGAAGTCACTAAATGTCTCCACATACAGTGTATCATTAGGTATGATGGTCATTGTGACACTGATGATAGAGACTGCAGGAGAATTATGAATCAACATTGTTAGTACTTGTACATGATTGTAATAGCTACTCACTGGTCATGTTAAGATCAATCTCATCAGTGATGTTGAAAGTGGTTCCATTATTAACTATAGTCCCAATACACTGGTACTGTCCACCATCAGATGTATATGTAGTGGATTGATAGTGAGTGTGGAGTTACTCTGTGTCATAGTCAGCATTACTCTGCTATTACTAGTGTTGACTGGACTGCCATTTCTAGTCCAAAAGAAGGTTACAGCTGGTGCTGCATTGCATTCCACTGTGCACAACAGTGAAATGGTTGCTCCAGCAATGAGAGAAGAACCCATGTCATTCAGTGATACACTGATACTGTTTGCTATCAATTAAAAAGTAGTAGTTAGGAAAATGAATCTATTTATTAGGGAGGCACGGTAGTGCCTCCCTATGTATAGGGATGGCCAAGAAAACAAAATGGCGGCTACATACAATGTATTAGCGTTCAAACGCTGATATTACACCTGGTGATGAATTTTATTCGTCCAAAGACACTTAGATCTGCTTTCTAGCGTTGCCCCATCTTACAGCAGCAAGGAGATTGCTCGAAATTATAAATAAAGTGACGAACCTGGAAACGGTGAAAATCGTGTTTTTTCTTCCTTCTTCTTTCTTCCACTCGCCTAGCACCTTTAGTGTAAACCACCTATATTCGGCCACCATCTATTATCGGCCACTCGTTCGTACACTTGCAAATACGCTACACAGATCAAACTTGACCGACGTATAGACACACACTTCCTCCGCCTGCATTGCAAATATGCAGCTCGTAACTGCTTCTTTGTCTACTGTAGAGACGAAGAAAGTGGGTAGCCGAAAACATTGATGTTCGGCAAAAGCAATCTATTATCCGGAACCAGTCCTAGTGACTGATAGACGAATAGGGCGGGATTGCAAGTCAGTACTGCAAACACCTTTATCCATCAGCATTACAACGACCTACAATTGAAAAGCTCTCGTCTTGCCATCCGGGTCAGTAATTTTCTTTTCCATAGACGCAGTCGAGCAATTAGAATCAAATTTAACTTTTGGAATGCTCGGTTTACTTTTTGTTTTACAAGCACTGGGTTACTCCTTGGAAGCCACGCCAACTATTTTGGCTGTTTGCAGCTTGTGCGATCAAGAGACGAACGCAGGGTTACTGAATTTTGGTGATTGTGATAGACATGAGATGGCTCTACTCAGCCGACGTGTTTTTGTATCGCAATCGTGTTTTCTTTGAACATAAATTGCACTGAAACAATATCATGAGTTGCCGAACATAGATTGCTCAACCCCGGGGTCTTTGGAAAAGAAAATTACCCGGACGGCAAGACGAGAGCTTTTCAATTGTAGGTCGTTGTAATGCTGATGGATAAAGGTGTTTGCAGTATTGACTTGCAATCCCGCCCTATTCGTCTATCAGTCACTAGGACTGGTGCCGGATAATAGCTTGCTTTTGCCGAACATCAATGTTTTCGGCTACCCACTTTCTTCGTCTGTACAGTAGACAAAGAAGCAGTTACGAGCTGCATATTTGCAATGCAGGCAGAAGAAGTGTGTGTCTATACGTCGGTCAAGTTTGATCTGTGTAGCGTATTTGCAAGTGTACGAACGAGTGGCCGATAATAGATGGTGGCCGAATATCGGTGGTTTCCTCTATGTGAGCAGTGCCGAGACCAATACACCCACGAACAGTCGTGAAATTCTTCTGGCATGTGCCTTTTGAACTTAGTTTTTATCGAAACGTCGATATAAATTTGACGAGTTCACGATCACGAACAGTTGCCAGCTAAGTGTTAGACGCCATTATTGTGATTACGCAATAGGCAGGTGACCAACCACACGAATTCTTGAAGCAGAGTATCGCCGTATGGAGAGCGCACATTGGCGTCTGGAGTGTTCGAAGAATAACTCACCGAGTAAGTTCGTGTAGTATCACCGTTCTGTTGCTTGCCAGATAGTATCACAGCCTTACAGAATTTCGTAAACTAAAGTGGGCGGGGCTCGAATGCTTTGCAGAATGGATTAGCTAGTTTCATTATTTAGGAATAATACATTTTGAGCTACAAGTTAAAAAGGTCATATAAAAAAATATCAACAACAGCAAACCAAGCTAATAGTGTAAACAGAGAAATACATGATCTTGCCGAATTCAAACTGCAACAAAAATTTGAAACTCAGAAACGGACACAAACAAGAAAATAAAAATATTTCTAACGAAATCATAAGGATGTAGAAATCTGCTGCTGGTCCACAATGTAAACCAACAAGGAACTAGCATGGAATGGTAACACGATTGACTTGCTAACAGACCATAGATCCCTACATCAGTGGCTGCTGTGGCAGACTATAGCTAATTCAACTAGTTGCCGTTGAATGACACCGAAGTGCATTGAATTGAATTAAACTTGACTGTGAAAAAGAAATTATTGATCTTAAGTAAAGCCACTGCTATATACATCAGTGGCTTTACTTAAGATCAATAATTTCTTTTTCACAGTCAAGTTTAATTCAATTCAATTGTGCACTTCGGTGTCATTCAACGGCAACTAGTTGAATTAGCTATAGTCTGCCACAGCAGCCACTGATGTAGGGATCTATGTATAGGTTAGAGACCGAGGCCTAGGGATCTACGCGGTATAGAAACCCGAGAGGAAGCCATATATAGAACCCGAGCGCGTAGCTCGAGGGTTCTATGGCGACGCGAGGGTTTCTATACCGCGTAGATCCCGTTGGCCGAGGTCTCTAACCGGCTTAGAGTATAGCAACCGTTGCTATCCAACAAGGAATTTTCGACGCTGCGCAAATGTTTTGTAAAGATTAAAGAACACGGCCTTACTTCAGCGATGGGAAAACACAGTCGAGTTTAGCTAGAGTACGTCGCTAAACGGCTTTCCATGTCTTGTTACACCTTGCTGGTACTCTGTCTCGTCTCCTACCGTCCTTCCGCCATCGCTTTAGCGTCTGCTAGTGGCTTTCTGACGCAACAAAAAGTTAGTTTCTGGAACTCACTCACGCTCACACGTGTACAAGCCTCACATCATGTGTTCTAGTAATAACAATTTTTATGGCTTGTTATGAATGCACTCTCACTAAGCAAACTGTGGTCTATCTGTTCGCGGATGGACTCTATCCGTTCGCGGATGGTCTCTACAGCAAATAGATCCTCGGATCTAATAAATCTGATTGGTCAATAACATTGAGCTATACTCTAAGGTCTGTTAGCAAGTCAATCGTGTTACCATTCCATGCTAGTTCCTTCAGCAGATTTCATTCATCCCTACATCCTTATGATTTCGTTAGAAATCTTTTTATTTTCTTTGATACTAGAATTGATCGATAGAATCAAGACCAGGTATGAGAGTGCATATACTTGATCATTATTTGCAACTAATAATTATGTCATCTATCAGGCACTGCATGCTCTTGCAAGATATCAGCTCACAAGATTCATTGAGAAATATTTTAAGAAAGCGCCGAGTCTGTAATAATTAGACACACCGCACCAGCACCGCACACACGACCATGTTCTACCACCTGGGTCCTGGTCACTGCTCCACTACTACTGGTCAAAACCGTATTTGTCAAAGCCCGAATATACTTACAGACATACTGACTTACTCATCGTAATTATTTCTGTGTTACTGTGATCACTGGGCAGCACAGGAGCTCCCTCTGGTCCAAATGCTACTACAAAGATGGAGTATGTCTGTCCCAACATCAGTCCAGTCAGTGTCAGCTCAGTTGCGGTAGTAGTGCTAGAACCATTGCTCCCAGCTGCTGTCTGGTAGAACACCTCATAGCCACCTAGTGCTGGTCCTGTTGATGGAGCAGTCCAGGAGACACAAACATTAGTTGCAGCAGTCCTGGTCACAGTGACAGCAGTGGGAGTACCTGCAACTGATGGGAGGGAAGAAGGAGTGATTCAATTAACTTATCACTTATTTACTAACTTGTAAAAACTCACCAGTGACTGTGACAGTAGAGGATCCTGAACCCATTTGGTCAAAATCATAACCACCACTAGCAATATTAGTACGTCCCTCAACAAACACAGTACAAGTGTATGTTGCTCTTGATCTTGGTTGAGGGCCTGGTCTAACTGTGACACGAGTCATGTCTGACTGTGTACTACTGATATAACGTGACCTGATCACCTCACGAGTTAACAGTGGGTTAGGATCTCTTCTATGATTAAGAAGCACACTGCTATCACGAGTACATGTAATTCTTGATGGTGGACCATATGAGACAGTGAAGGAGAGTGAGTACTCAATGTTGGGATCAGCATCTCTTGATGAGAGTATGGAGAGTGTCATGGTGGAGTCCACTGTGGGACCAGCTACACAAATAAGAAATTATTTTTATTGACAAAATACACAATCACTTAATTTTAACTTACAATAGTTATCGAACACATTATTTTAATACACTACCCAGTAGTTGGCATCTCTGTCCAGGTTGGGGATAGTAGTGTTACACTTCACAATACCCTGGTTGTTTGTCACGTCACCATCTACTATTATTCCAATTTGGTTAGTACATTCCAGTTGCTGGAATGGCACATTGTTACTGGGATCACTGGTTGGGGCTACAGTGAAGCCATCAGGTCCATCTCCAGTAGGGTAGAACATGTCTCCAATGTTGCTGCCCATACCAGCATTGCCTGCACTATTAACCTGACACCACAGACCATGTTGCAGTATCTGGGTCGCACTGAACAGTGACCATGGTGAGACAAATCGACCACCAATTTGTGATCTAAGTACTTATCAATTAAACAACAAAATGCATTTAGGTTTTCAAGAATTAAAGATGAAAGACATTACCTCCAATATTGGCTTGTATATTGGGGATATTATTAGTCTTGTCTTGGCCATTTATCAAGCCATTAGTAGAAGACAGCGTATTGCAGCCATCCTGGGCGGTCACAGTGTACGTACATGTACACACGAGCAGTAAAGCTCTCAACATAGCTACTTTTATGATGCGGTCTCTAGCATCACTATTCACTGCACTGATGACTAGGAATGAAAACAAGCATCCGGTCAAAAAGGGATTGCTGACCTTATAAGATGACTGAACCCAGCGGCATTGCCGCTGACTGATGGAAATCTGTACTTCTTGCCCTGCATGTTCTCTGAGACTAGAGAAGAAAAATTGTGTAACTTATATCTTATTATACAAAAGATGTTGTGTGCATATACAGTCGTCACTGAAGAATTGTTTACATAACGCAGCATGCAAACATTATGCTAGCTACCCACAAAGTTAGCTTCAAGTCTAAAATAATGATTAGATTATCATGAACACACACATAAATTATTCAGCTGTACTAGCCATGATATCTATAGATACGTATACATTGACTATGAAAACAAGATGACAGACTGCATCACGTGTAGCATATGTGTATTTCACACACCATCCCATGCACCGAAAGTAGGAACCCAAATGTCTGATGCCGTACTTCATATAGGCACAAAATAAAACTGATATCGAATCGATCACAGATATTATTTTGTGCATGTCCAAAACTAAAATTGGCCGGATCAAAGTGACTACAGGAATAGAGGCATGCACTTTTGCATTGATTCCGGCTGTTAAACCAGACATCGCTGATGAAAAGAGAAACAAATATTAAAAAATCGCTGAAATCAATGAAGCACCAAAGGTGCAGATGCCTCGGTGGAATAACCATGTCACATACATGTACACTGCAACAAACTGCAGCTGTTATACATTTCTGTACAGCAATCACAATGCAGTATAATAGTTATGCAATCAGAAGCCAATCAGTGCTGACCACTAATTCAATTGGGCGTGTCTATAAAGTTCAACACATACACGAGCGAGATAGCTTCCATAGCTTGCTAAAAGCCTTGCTTACACAATTTCTTTAGAAATACGCTGCTATCCTGTGACTTATCAGCTTCTAGGCAGTCAACTGTGGATAGTTTTGTCTACGGAGAACTCTGATCATCAGCAACTACTGTAGCTCAAGCCGGCAAGCTCGAGCTGTAGGCCTTCGAGAGAATTTCGCTGGACCTACCAAGCTGTTTTGTAGTACAAACGAACTCACTAGCTGTAAGGCAGTCAGCTGTAAACTGTTTTGTCTTTAGAAGAGTCCAGATAGCCGGGAACAGCCATTGAGGTAAGCATCTCACGCCATAACTCACGAACGGAGCTTTAGAACCAACAATTTATCAATACAGTTCCGAGCAAATAGCGATTTCTACCTGTGTTGCTGATATCAGCGCTTAGTTTTTAGCGTGCGATGCGCTATGCCGGCAACGGACAGAGTGACACACACACACACACACACACACACACACAACACGACTACTGTATGCCTCGTGGCTCCGCCCACCGAGGCATAAAAATTCTACTGTTTGGAAGAAGAACTTTCCGTTACTGAATTTGAGTATTGAAAAAAATGGTAAATAACCGATTATTGCATATGGTACAAATATAGGTGCCTAAACTGAGGCGGCGTTTATACGACAACGATCAGTCCAAAAACGGGGATATGTATGTGTATTCAGATGCAGCGTTTTGGCTGTTTACACGACGCCGTTTTGTATGGAATGTGGGTGTGGCGTTTTCAGGAGAGCACGCTGTTATTCACTTGTATGCACGAACCAAAGAAACTCTTTGTTGATAGATGCTGTTTGAAGACTCTAACCAGAATTCTTTGCAAATATAAAGGCTGAGGTACGCTCATACAAAAACTTGGTTACACGAGCGTTTTCATGTCTCCGTTTTCGAAATCTCCACTTTGGTCTCCGTTTTCATAAGTCTCTTTTTTTACCTATGCGGCGTTTTCATCGTTTTGGTGTAAACGCACGACCAAAACGGATAAAAAAGTCTTTGTTTTCACCTGATAGCGTTGTCGTGTAAACGCCGCCTGATACGGATACTAGCCTATAGATATGTTCCGCGCATTCGAGGAATTTGCGCATTCTATAGAATGCGTTGCGCATTCTAGGAATTCCTAGAATGCCCGCCATTCTATAGAATGGCGCGCATTCTATAGAATGTGCAACGCATTCTATAGAATGCGTAGTCCACAGAATGCGCAGGAATTTGCGCATTCTGTGGAGTGCAGCAATAGTGCATTCAGTGCTGAGTGTCTAGCTAGCCTGTCCGTCTGTACGGTCATCATGAACCCACAAAGAAAGCTGCAGCTGGCTATAGTCACGTGTCACAGAGGCGTGAAAAGATGGCGGCCTCGAGCTCGAGCATGGCCAGCAGGTCAGAGTTTACATCATTTTGCAGGAAACGATATGGCTCGGATGATGATGATGGGGAGTGTAGGAAAAGCAAGACAGTTACGGCAAGGAAGGGAGAGAAAATAGTGGCTGTATTAAAGGGATCAGAAGCGTATGATGCTAGGTTTAGACATTGGGTCAGGCAACGAGGCTTCAAAATAGTGTCCTACAGTGCGCTAGGTCTGTGTGATGTCCTCTGCTTGCCAGCAAAAACACCTGTAAGTAATCGAACTTCACGCTATACTGTAATTCCCGGCAAATTTATTGTGCAGAATGAGAATGATCCTACTTTCATGTCGAAATGGAGAAGAGTAGCATTTGTTGAAGACTTCTATGATATACTGACAGAGATTCATTGCCAGGAGAAGGGGCATATTGGCGAGAAAAAACAGTAGTTGAAGTGAGTTTGTTTTTGAAATTTGTTACAGTGTAAGCTTTCATTTTTTGGTAGGTGGCAAAGTTGTATGATTGTATACCTCGAGCTGCCTGTGCGAAGTTTGTACAGCTGTGTTTGACTTGCCACATGAAGAAGCCTCAGACAAACAGAGCCCCTCTGAAACCGATTATCAGTTCTGGATTCATGTGCAGAGGACAGGTTCGCTTCTTTCACTTCACACCTATTATGATCACAGCTTAATTGTGCTGAAATGAATGGCACAATAATTCATTTGTAACTGAATCTGCAATTTAGCGAGTAAAATCTATGGTTTAGCAAGTACTGATTTAGTGGTTTCCCAATTTTTGGATTATGAAGAAAATAAAAATTATGATTATTGATGTATAATAATAAAATGATTTGTTTCTGTTGGTTTTCTCTAGATTGATCTCATTGACTTACGTCATCGTCCTGATGGGACATACAAATGGATTGGTAATTATATGGATCACTGGTCCAAATTTCATGTGCTTTTTCCATTGGCATGAAAGTCTGCAGCTGAAGTGGGGTTAAATCTGCAGAATCTTGTATTTTCCTACTTGGGTACTCCACGCATACTCCATTCTGACAATGGTCGTGAATTTGTTAACGAAATTGTTAGTGATGTAACAAAAAGTTGGCCAGGCAAAGTTACAATTGTCAATGGTCGTCCTCGACATCCACAGTCTCAAGGGTTAGTGGAGCAGGGCAATAGCACTGTTGAAAAAATGCTTGGAGTCCGCTTTCATGAATTCAATGAAGAAGATGAATACCCCCCTGGAGTGAATGGCTTCCACTGATTCAATGTGAGTGGTTTGTAGCAAACTAGTATGTGACCGGATTTGCGAAAAGGGAACACTTGGTGCAAATTAGTGTATTTAAAATGCATGGCTAACCAAAAATTGTTTTGACAAAGCAGTGACAAAGTCGATATTTATAAAACCAGTATTATTAGCGACCACTAATTTTAGCGTTTTTAGCGAGTGAGGTCATAAAAGCTAAATTTAGGTACGCTAAATTGAGATTCATTCGTGGTTTTGTAGTAATAATGACTGTAAACGAGCATGAATCTCATTAAATATCAGCCAAACGCTAAAATTAGTACACGCTAAATGTCTTCAATGGAAAAACACTTAATTAACTAGTCGCTAATAATACCAGTTCTAAGGTACATTAACAACTATACTTTGCCTACCTTCCAGCGTGATAGTAACACTCGCTAATTACTATAATTGCAGTATAATAATACTTACATTGAAAGTGTTCATTTTACAGTTGCTAAAGTTATTATCGGTTGTAGATCAGCTTAATTCCACAACTCATGGAACTATGCTGAAGACTCCGTATGAACTGGTTTTCGGCCAGCCACCTCGACAAAGTGTTTTTCCTGGAGTCGATAGTGTACGTATTTGCGAAGAAGATATTGATGATATTGTGGAAGAGGAACAGAATGGAATTTCACAAACATCTGAGGAAGAGGTCAGCAGAAAAGAGGTGAATGAACACAGACAAGAGTTAGAAAAGCAGAGACTAATTGAAGTGGAGCACAAGAGAGAACTAGAAGAACATGAAGAAGAGTACAGACGGGGGCTGGAGGAAGAACAGCGACTGTTGGAAGAAGAAGAGAGACTAATAGAAGAAGAACAGAGACTGCTGGAAAAGGAACAGAGACTACTTGAAGGGAATCACACAAGAGAGCTGAATGCAGAAGAACACAGACGAAAGCAAGATGGAGAACACAGACCGAAGCAAGACGAGGAACGCAAATGGAAGCAAGATGAGGAACAGAGACGGAAGCAAGATGAGGAACAGAGACGGAAGCAAGTTGAAGAACAGAGACGTAAGCAAGTTGAGGAACAGAGACGGAAGCAAGATGAGGAACAGAGACGGAAGCAAGATGAGGAACAGGGACGGAAGCAAGTTGAAGAACAGAGACGGAAGCAAGTTGAGGAACACAGATGGAAGCAAGATGAAGATAGTGAGTCAGATGAAGAAAGAATGCAGAAAAATGAAGTAGAATCAGAAGACGATTTTTCGACTGATGCTCGTTGTCTTGGCACATCCTCAAAGCATTTATTGGTGAGAAAGGAAGCAGATGAAAGGTATCGGCAAAATGTTGAGAGGATGAAGATGAAGTATTCCAAAGATAAGAGGAAGAAAATGGTGACCTTTTGTTGTGGTGATTTTGTTAGTGTCAAGATTCCCCGAATTGATAGAGCCTCGACAGATCTACATCGTTTGCCTTGCGTAGTGGTGCAGGTGCTTGGTAAAAAACATCATCTATACCGATTGAAGTAAGATTATGTGTCTGATTGGCATGAATTATAACTCTTTTGTATAGGTGTGAGTATGGAGTCCTGGATCATTGTTTTGGAGAAGGTGATCTAGAGCTCTTCCCTGGGAAGTTGGATCTCAAAGTAGATGGATGGGACAAATCTTCACTTGTGTCACTTCGAGTAGCAGCCATGCATCTTAATCCCCGGAATGCCTTCCATGGTGGAACTTGCAACTGCAAAGCTAGCTGCAAAACGAAGAGATGTCCTTGTCGGCGAAAAGGTTTTTTTTGTACTAGCAAGTGTCACCAAGGTAGAATGTGTAAAAACTGTTCACAGGATGAACATGTACCGGGTGAGCATCCTAATAAGCAAGTCTTATAAGTTTTGAATTGCATATTGTATAATAATCTACTAACATTATTTCATGATTGTCTTACAGAAGATCATATGAGGCAGACCCTGACTGATGCAGACTTTAAGAGTCAGAAAAACCAGGAAGTAATTTAAATAAACAATAAAATTGTATACTTTTATCATGCTTGTAGGTGAAAGCTGTTACTTCTTACAATGTTTCTGAATCAAGTAATGTTGCAGACTTGAAGATGCGATTGAGAAGTTCGGTTGACTACTTGTGCATTGGTGACATTCAGGGTATGTATTGTGTTTGGATACTACTAATAATCATACCAATTGTTTTGCCAGCAAACAAGACATGCTGGGAAAAGGAATTGACTAAGGAACAGAGAGATAGGGTATCAGTTTACATCATTGCCAACGGCATCTACGGTGGCAGCCATGATTGTTTTATCTTCTTTTAAAACAGGTTTTGCTAAAAGCTACCAGCACTAAGGAACTGAATGTGACTCCAGGAGCTGGAGTAGTGGTATATCCTAGTGACTTGCGTCTCCTTGTGAATGGAAAGCCACTCTCTGGAGAAGTATTATGGCTAAATATATTATTGCAGCTATTAATGTTAATTATTTTGTACATGTACAGGTTATTGATTGTCTTTTGTCAATATTTGCTGCCAGAGCAGAAGAGGTGATTGTCATCTGTTTTGTTGTGTTTGCTGTATCTATCAAATGTTCAGCAAGGACATCGTCAAGTCTACATCATTGACAATCACTTTCTTTCTCTTGCTGAAGAAGATGCTTCTGTGGAGTCATGGTTATCAGTAAGCTATTAGCATGATAATGACTCTGCCTGACTTTGCATTTTAGCCAAAGTTGTTGGATGTCAGCAATTTAATTTTGACAGCTGCAAATGTTAATGGAAATCACTGGTGTTTAGCAGTGAGTCATTACGTATAACAACTTTATGATGGATTCAATTGATGTTTGATAGGGCATAGACGTAAGTCATCAACAGATATTCTACTTTGATCCATTGAAAAGGCCAGGTTGTAAAAGGCATCTTGATATTTTAAGGTTGCTTAGATGTCTTTTTCATGTTTGTGTCACTGGCTTCATGCGCACTTTTACAGGAGGATAGTACATTGCCATATCTTCAAAGACCCTCCACAGAGTTTCATGCCTTTGCCAGGGTGGACAGTACTTGAGGCAGACCATATATCCAGGTACATTATTGCCACATTATGAGGCTATGAGTAGTCGATGCATTATCCTCCAAGCAATTTTTTGACTTTTACTCTGAAATTATTTTATAGAATTTCTCTTCACAAAGTCATGGAGTTGACTGCGGTGTGTTTACAATCATGGTAATTTCTTGGTAGCTGATCTGAATGTAATTAATCATAACTTTTCACCTATAGTATGGACTATACAAGATATGTGATGCTGACCATGATTTTAAAACAGTATGTTAATTACTTAAATTTATAAAGGATAATAATCATTGTTTTTAGGCTGATATGCCACAAATACGTTGGTGGCTAGCACTAATCATCACTGACTGTGCAAATATCTTGTAAGTTTCAAACTATACTTAATAATAGTATACCAAATACAGGCGCGTACACAGAATGGTTTCGAAGGTTTTTGGAAACCCCTCTTGGGCTGGATAATTAATATTCATAATGTACTTAGCTAGCACGTGTGGTTGTAAAGTACATGTACCTATATAGATCAAAATACAATGTGATCAGAAGGAAAAAGCTACCCAAGTGTGGAAGAATGTATGTAGCTATCTATGCATCACACAAGTTTTTATTTACTAACATGTGCTCAACCAAAGAACTATAGAAGAGGACTTGGAAGATGAAATTGTGTGGCCTAGCTATAGTGAAGTGGCACATGCCATTGATGTTGACAAGGTTGGCTGTGAAAATCCTTTATTGAGTAATTTACCATACTGTGATAGGAATACCTCTGCAAGATAGTTAGTGGGGAAGTAAAGAATGAAGAGCGGGATCTAGTTTTGATGAACCAGTGTACAGGAAGCAAGCTAAAGGAGATGAAACTGTTGAAGTTCAATAGTTTGGGGAAGTCCCTGGATCATTACTCCAGTGAAGAGGTATATTGTCTTGCATGTGATTGTATGCAGTTGTCATTTCTTTTACATCTGTAGTTGTGTGATCTTACATACAAACTGGACGAGGAGGTGGCCAGAATTTTGATAAAGAACGAGGAGAAGTCATTTCGTCTCAGCAATGATGTTCTCTTTAAATTGGTAGGACTGCAGTATATAGCTATTATCAAGGGCGTATAGAGAGAAGAGGGCATGCAACACATAGAAACATCGAAATCTTTATTGTTACTAACATTAGATTTTACGCCCACGCGGATGTGACATCACGCAATGTTCATTAAACGTGGACGCGTCATACAGCGTACTGGTCGAGGCGTGCTCCATGGAAAACTAGCTGACAAATCTACAATCGACATGAAGTTGTGGATACTGGTTGCCAACCATGTCGCGTATCACAGATGGCGTTGGCTGAGACGCAGGTAAAACGAAACTGCTGTCTTGCTATCGTTGGCGCTGTCGCTTCCTGCTGATCGGCTGCAGAGTATTTGCTTTTTGACCAGCAACAGGCGACGAGCTGTATCCGACAGAGGCGAAGTCACGGTCTTTTTCCGCTTTGTCTGGCGTGGCTGTGATCGCGCGCGCAACATTGGTATTCATGTTGTATTGTGCAGTGTTCTTCAGCTTGGCTGCCCTTACTTTGTGTAGTGACGTCAATTTCCGTTTACCCTCCGTATACCATAACAATAATTGATAACGGAAAGTGCTATTCTTAGTAACAATAAAGATTTCGATGTTTTCACGGATAGTATTGCGTTGCATGCCCTCTTCTCTCTATACGCCCTTGCTATTATTGATATTGTATTATAATTATTTTTGGTTTACACAGTCTGTGATGCGAGCAATGAAAAGAAAAAACCCTGAAAGGAGCAATGAAGAAATTGAAATAGCATTTCAATGACAGGCATTGTGCTATAGGCATTTATAGATCACTTCTTACTATTAATCTATCATTATCAATAATAATTTATTTATCAATAATTGGGTAGAGTTATATTTGACTGAGAACGTGTACTGACACTATGGTGAAAAATACTGACGAAGACTACATTTATAGCTAGACAGTATACACTCGCAGCTGGCTCAGCTCACCCGCCTCAGTGTTTAGAGACTCGCCGGAACCATACGTACACTGCTCTCCACAGAATGCGCAAATTCCTGCGCATTTTATGCGCGCCATTCTATAGAATGGCGGGCATTCTAGGAATTCCTAGAATGCGCAACGCATTCTATAGAATGCGCAAATTCCTAGAATGCGCGGAACAGATACACACTATAGATGCATAGTGTACTAGCTACTGTTAATGGAATACAAATTACAGCATTGACAGTAAACATCATGCACATCAATAGATTATAAATTGCTTGCCGAGTGACAGCTGTCTGTAATTTTGTAGTTGCTATACAACACATCTCTGACACTGATTTAGAGACGTATGGCCCTATCTATGTAGGCGCGTGTACTAGCTAAGTCATGACGGTACACAACGAATAATAAACGTCATCTGCTCGCATGCTGGTCACGTTACTTTCTCGAGAGTGTCCCTGACTGGTACAGCGATTTTCAGGAAAGTTGCACTCAAAGTGCAATGTGCTATGTCGTCACGTGAGAAATTGTACAATCAGATTTCTTTGGTCATGTGGTCGGGCGCGCGGATGAAGTCGCCTTTTCACAGACCACAGCATTGCAAGCTGCTTCGAAGCCTTCAAGCCGCGGGTTTGCCGATACAGCTACACTGAGCGCAGTGTTGTATCGTGAAAGTGAAACTAACTCGGCTCACAATGGAGGTATGGATATGAGCAGCTCAGCAATAGTTTTGGACTTCAACCCCTTTTATAGACGAAGCAACGGAATGCTTGGGATACTTAGGACTTTATATTTGCAAGCATCATCCCATCTTGTTCCTTTATTTTTGCAAGCATCATCCCATCTTGTTCCTTTATTATGCCTCGGTGGGCGGAGCCACGAGGCATACAGTAGTCGTGCGCGTCTGTCTGTCTGTCTGTCTGTCTGTCTGTCTGTCTGTATGTCTGTCCGCTCTAGTTCTGAAAGACGGCGAAGAATCAGCTGGTGGTAAGTGCAATATCGATACAACACGGTTAAGAGCTCGAACTTGATGGTCTTAGATTTTTGAATTAAAGCTTTGTTCGTGAGTTATGGCGTGATTTGCTTACTTTGTTTACCGTTGCTGGCGATCTGGACTTCTCCGAAGTCGAATGTGTCCATGGTTAACTGGCTAGCAGATTGTAGGTTTGATCTGGACTACAGGATAGCGTGGCGGGTCCGAACAAAAAGCAGCAAAACCGAAAAAGCTAGCTGCTACAAGCATGACTGCATTGTGCACGCCCAGCTAACTATTACACTGTGGTAGCATACTATTGGCTTCTGTTATTTTTGCCTGCTTGTATGACCATTGTACTTTATAAATCTGTTACAATCATCATCTGCTGATGGAGTAGCTGTATATAGTTGCTGTGTGTTGACGGTCAAAGCATGTCCAGTGTGCAGTATGCATGCAATTCCACCGAGGCATCTGCACCATGGTGCTTCATTTTTGCAAGCATCATCCCATCTTAGTTCCTTTACTTTTGCAAGCGTCATCCCTAAACTTTTTATTAAAACTTTTTTACTTTACTTTAAAAATGAATGCATGCCCTGACATGGCTTGAAAACTACACATAATTATCTATAGAGTTGAATGATAATGATCGTGTCATTCAACACTAGCTAGTTACAATGTGTCAACAATGTATATCTAATGCTAATGTTGTGTTTTAAAGACTTGTCTCTTCATCCCCACTACCACCAGCATCAAAGGTCACTTCAGCTGTTTCGATATCATGGGTCTTGCGTATGGTTGATGATCGCTTTATCTGAATTTCAGAATGATTTTTTGAAAGAGTCTTCACTGTAGTATCATCTTCACCTGGTCGTGAGGTAATGAGGTCAACCAACAAGTCAGGAGCATCATCAATATCTGTTTCATTAATAGTAGAGGCATTGTTGACTACAACCAATTCTTCATTGTGTTTCTTAACTGCTGCTTTCAAAGTATTAGAACAAAATTCTCTTTGAGTGGACAGCTTGGTACTAGCAGTGTTTCCAGATATCGAAGAGTGTTTGATTTTTGATGAGAAAGCACCTTTCTTGCTTTTAAGACAAGAACACAAGAAATTATACCACAAGTTACGAGCATCACGATTAAGAGCTACAAAGAACACAAAGAGGAAGAAGCCCTGGAGAGAATTGAAGAACACAAACAACCATTGAATGGCAAAGGCAGCATAGATGTTAGTATCAGCTCCAACTACTGTAAACAGTAGAATAATCCATGAGAGCCCCAGTAGAGACATGAAACCAGCTAGCAATACAAGCAACTTGCAAGTGTCTTTGGATGACATGGGAATTTTTTTTCTTTCTGACTGCCTTTACGAGCCAAGTTGCTCTTTTGTTGGTTAACTTTTAACTTAATGACTACATAGCTTGATGCAATGAAGATACAGGCATTGAAGAGAATGATGAGAATAATTGGAACAAGAAATGCTCCAAAGAACACACCAACTTCACTGATGAAACAACTGCACAATATAGAGCGAAATAAAAATTAAGTATGTTTTAAAAATCATTATTAATAATTCATGCAAAACTCACAATCCTCTAGTTGTGTTAGATGTATTAGTTATTGCCCTCACACGAGGGCAATAACCGACATTAATGACCGCGGGAAAGTCGTTTCCCGAGTTACGGTCGAGGGCGCAGCCCGAGACTGTACGAGGGCAACCGACTTTCCCGAGGTCATTAATGTCGGTTATTGCCCGAGTTGTGTAGGGCAATAAATGATTTATTACATAGTTTATCACTGTGAGCGAAATAACATCGCGAATTTTTCAAACTCGCAAAGACGCAACGGTATGTTGCTATGGAAGACGCTACGCGCGGTCAATAACCTACATTAATGCCCTCGAATAGAGCAATCCGATTGGTGAAAGATGACGTACTATGTAATAATTTGTGATATAATGGTCAGGATTGATACTAACAGATACTATCACTGGTAGCAGAGGACAAGCTGCAGAATCATCATTATAAAAATTATTCTAGATCTCTAATAGTTTCAAGTTGTAACTTGACTTACCCCAACAGACAATTGAAACCATCACCTTATAAAGTGTCGTTCCCTTCTTGAAGACAATCACCAGCTTTTGAAAGAGAAGTACAGCTTCAGCACCCATCCACAGTGTCACACCGCTCTTATGAATGTGAGGCTCAGTGGTATGATTCAATTCAAGAGAGACGGCGCGACTAGCCTAGCAGAGTTGAGACTTCTAACTATTGCCTTTTAATTCTTACCTCATTAGCTGTATACGAATCTTTGAATGGCATTCAAAGATTTGTTCATGTTGTGAAGCAAGTTCATGTTGTAGAGTCACGTACTATTATATTACTTTCTGTGTTGCACATTCTCAATTACTTTCCAGATTTTATAAAGCATACTCTTACTCCACCAAACCAACTTCGATTTCTATCAAAATGTAGGGTTGTGACATCTACCACTGGTCCACAATGTAAACTAACAAGGAACAAGCATGGAATGGTAACACGATTGACTTGATAACAGACCATAGATCCCTACATCAGTGGCTGTTGTGTTCTTATAGCTAGTTCACCTAGTTGCTGTTGACTGCTGACACCTGACGTGCATTCAGCTTGTGACAAAATATTGATCCTATGTACAGCTTGTTACAAAGCCAACATTTAATTGAGCCAAAACAATACATGTAAATTGTAAGCATTGCTACTGTGCATATATGAGGTCAATGTCTTTTCATTTTTAAACTACTTATCTATAAAGTTGAATGATATGATGGTGTCATTCAACACTAGCTAGCTACAATGTGTCAACAATGTTTATCTAACACTAAATTAATATGTTGTGTTTTAAAGACTTGTCTCTTCATCCTCACTACCACTAGCATCAAAGGTCACTTCAGCTGTTTCAATATCATGTGTCTTGCGTATGGTCGTTGATCGCTTTATCCGAATTTCAGGAAGATTTTTTGAAAGAGTCTTCACTGTAGTATCATCTTCACCTGGTGGTGAGGTAATGAGGTCAACCAACAAGTCAGGAGCATCATCAATATCTGTTTCATTAATAGTAGAAGCATAGTTGACTACAACCGTTTCTTCAAATTTGTGCTTCTTAACTGCTGATTTCATAGTATCAAAAGTAACTTCTCTTTGAGTGGACAATTTAGTAATAGCAGTGTTTCCGAATATTGTAGAGTGCTTGATTCTTGATGAGTAAGCACCTTTCTTGCTTTTAAGACAAGGACACAAGAAATTATACCACAAGATACGAGCATCACGATTAAGAGCTACAAAGAACACAAAGAGGAAGAAGCCCTGGAGAGAATTGAAGAACACAAACAGCCATTGAATGGCAAAGGCAGCATAGATGTTAGTATCAGCTCCAACTACTGTAAACAGTAGAATAATCCATGAGAGCCCCAGTAGAAACATGAATCCAGCTAGCAATGCAACCAGCTTACAAGTATCTTTGATTGACATTGGAAATTTGTGTTGCTTTTGGCATCCTTTACGAGCCAAGTTGCTCTTTTGTTGCCTGAATTTTAACCGAATGACTACATAGCTTGATGCAATGAAGATACAGGCGTTGAAGAGAATGATGAGAATAATTGGAACAAGAAATGCTCCAAAGAACACACCAACTTCACTGATGAAACAACTGCAAGAACGAAACAAAATTAAAATTCTGTATACAGTATTCATGAAAACTCACAATCCTCTAGTTGTGTTAGATTGTGTGATGTAGTAGTCAGGATTGATACTCACAGATATTACCACTGGTAGCAGAGGACAAGCTGCAGAATCAGCATCAGAATCATCATCTAACAATCGTTTCACTTTGTATTTGACTAACCCCAACAGACAATTGAAACAATCACCATATAAAGTGTCGTTCCCTTCTTGAAGACAATCACCAGCTTTTGAAAGAGAAGTACAGCTTCAGCACCCATCCACATCCAGACCACTAGGATGAGGTAGTGGAGGAGCACACCCACAGTGATACAACCAGCTCTGTTCTCAGTACGACCAATACCAGCCACAAACACTATCAACATGAGCAACATTGACACTGCTAGCTGTACGTGAAACTTAGTGACATCTTTATTGCGAAAGGTCCTGAAGAGAGCAATTAGGTTCATGTGATTAATCATTCGCACATTGTTACCTAAATGCCAGGTAAGTTAAAAGCATGATGACCAATCCTATTAAAGAGAACAGTACTCCAACGTATGTTGTAACATCAAGTGCTAATATGTATTCATCTGGTAGTACTGTTACATTTTCTTTACCACCTGGCAGTCGAACAGAAATGTCCTACAATTGAATAATTATTAGGATGGTAGTGTTGGTGTAAAATTAAGAGAACGTTTACCACAAGGCAGGCAAAGTTTGTGAGGTGGTCACACTCACAACTTGCTACATTGGTTGATCGATTGAAGGATGTCAGATTGCAGCCGCCAGTATTCCAGTCACCATTACCATCTTAACAACCATTATTCACTTTGTGTAATTCAGAAGATTGGAAACTTACTTGCTGCTTTGAAGTCCCAGAAAACACATCGTCTACTAGCAACAAACTCATTCATTCCAGTAGTGGGTGAATTTGTTAAGCGTAGTTGAAAAATTACAGGATTTGCAAGTCTTGTTCCATCAGCAATGCCACTAACTTGCACTGAAACTACCTGACTGCCGACAACAGTACTAGATGCAGTGGTTTTTAGTTGTGTGTTTCTCACAGGGAATAGTGCCGGTGAGTTGTATGCTGCAAATGCTATTGACAGAGCATGCACACTACTATCATCTTGAATGCTGCTAATGATTTCCCGTGGTAGAGAAAGTACAGCATTCAAGCTTGGATGGAGCTCATCTGATGTCACAGAATTAGATGTTGATAATTGCAGTTCTCGAGAATCTATCATTAGAATTATATAAAAATATAATGAATTCATCATGACCGTATTTTGACACAGACCTGATGATTGTCCTACTGACACTGTTCGACCTTTAAAATCTTCTCCATTGATCTGTGCCAATATTGAACATATATTAGTATATCAGAGTATTATTGTTATGGCTCACTCGTTCTCCTCTCAATGCCAAGTCTCGTTCAACAACAGAAATATTAGTAAAGTTCTCTGATTGAATCAAAGCATC
The DNA here is from genome assembly GCA_964017065.1 of Haliclona indistincta. Lineage (NCBI taxonomy): Eukaryota > Metazoa > Porifera > Demospongiae > Haplosclerida > Chalinidae > Haliclona > Haliclona indistincta. Next base: position 3,663,671 of record OZ024790.1, on the reverse strand, counting down.
AACAATATTATCAAACGCTTGTACAATTCTGAAGAATGTGATGTTTCATAGTCATCTAGACACACATGACACTCACATGTTACTCTGTTCTTGAACAACTTCCATTGGCCACTCCTCTACATTGTCCAGTATTACCACAGCATTAGATGCTGCCTATTATTTCCAATGAGATGCCAGTTAATAATAACTATTTGATACAATGATCATACTAACTTGACTGGCTACTTCAAGTGACACATTTTGAGTCTGGATTACATTCGCAGATTGTGTGAGTACATCTGCTACTATATCCACATTTTCTCCAATCTGATCTGATGTCTCGTTTGCTGATGATACAATACTTGTGATGTTATTGATGACTGAGTTGACATTGTCAGCACTGACATTCACCTTTATACAAATGTTCTTCATATAAGTCACCATAACTGAGCTCACCTGTTGAGTGCTGTTGAACTGTTCGCTGACTACTGTTCTACACTGACTAACAGAAGGAGCTGCCCAATTCAGTCTAGACACACATTGTCTAGTTGGTATCTCTTCAGTTGGTCCATAAAAGCAGCTAGTTCTGGCTGTAGTGTTGACCTCAGCCTCATTCCAATTGAAAAATCCTCTAGTTCCTTCATCAGTGGTTTCATCATTACAATATCCAAATCCTGCATAAAGAAAAAAAGTTAAATGCATAAAGCAAAGTTATGTGTAAAAAATCATTGACCTGATCTGATCTCTGTTCCTGGTGTAGAGAAGTTGTTAGCTCTTAATACAGTAGTGATCTGGTTGAAGAAGCTATCAGGAGATAGTGACTGGTCCTGAGGATTGTTTGGTCCAACTATAGTACAACCAACTCTGTCTCTGCCACTTGCTGTATCAACTACTCGACTAGCAAGATAATCAATTACAACAATAATAGTCTCAAATTTAACTATACCTTGCTACATTTCCACACTTGAATGTTGTTACATTGACTTGCTGTAAAACCTGTACATAATTATTATGGCAAAAATCATGGAATGCGTTAATTTGTGATATGCAATACACACCACATTCTCAATGTTACGAAGAGCTCCTTGTATGTTCTGGCCTGCCAGAATACCACTCAAATTTGAGGAAAACCTCATGTACAATGTGAAGTTCATTACAGGTTGATCAACTGCAAAATGAAGTCCATTTCAATTGCTGGTGAAATGAAGTATAGTTACTCACTGATTCTGCAGTCAGTAACATCAACAGCAATCCATGATCCTCCTTGTGTACAGGATCGACTGGCATTATAACCTGGTCTGAATACACATGGCAGTGTAACAGTGTCTCCTACTGGTGTTGCTGGCCATCTGTAGCTACCAAACTGCTCTGTTGTAGTATTCTCAGATTCACAGACAACTGCATGTAAAAATGTGTCAATATACAACTTGTAAATGTAAAAACCAAAACCTGAAATATTAAGAAAAACTTTGATTGCTGTAGGCGATGATGGTAGTATCAGTGGTTGACTACTGTTGTCCACTACAGTTATATTGCACTGGTAGTCTCCAGTATCCATATCATCTGCTGGCTCAAACATCAGTACACTAGTGTATGGTGCTGACTGTAACATGTCCACTATTGTGATACGATCATTGGAGCTGCTACTGGTCAGCTGTTCTCCATTAGGTGCAATCCACATACTGGACACAGTGACAGGAGTGTTGACAATGGTAGTGTCTATTGTAGCAGTACAGGTCAGGTTGACAGGAATGCCCTCATACAGTGTGGTGGTGTGAGAGGGACTAGTGATGGTGAAAGTGAGTTTTGGAGATGGAACTAAACAAAACAACACAGGCACGTAACCAAAGTGAAAAAATGGAACAGACTTTGTATTTTTAGTAAACCACTGCTGAAACCACCAAAAAATCCACTTGATAATGATATAACAGTAGCAATACATGTGTAAATTCCAACATCATCAGTTGTTCCAGGATTGAACATAAGTAATCTGGTGCGTACTGGTCCAGTTAGTAATGTGTCTCCAGACATTCCTCCTGGAGCAGAGGAATATGCCAAAGTTACTGATAGTAGAGTAGCTGCCAGTCTCTGTATTACTCCATCAAGTCTGCATTCAATGTTAAAATTGTCTCCAGCAGTAGGAAGACCAGGAATAATGACACGAGGAGTGAACACAGCATTATTGAGAGCTATAATAATTATATATTAGCAAGAAACACTTAGTATCATGCAGATACATTTATTAGCTATTCAGTTGTGGTACTCACCTTCTACAGCCAGTTGTATGCTGTCACTAGCATTGTTGTGTAGTACATACTGTTGTCCTGATGATGGTAGCACTGTAGCCATGCAGGTGATGGTCCTGCCATTATCACGCATCATATTGAACCGATTGATACGTAGTCTAGTGTCTCCAGTGATATTGTAGTCAGCTCCAGTGGTGAGTAGTGATGGTCCCAGCCATTGATACATGATAGTAGTGGGTGTGTCCACATACTCACTGATAGTTACATTACACTGGAAGTCACTAAATGTGTCCACATACAGTGTATCATTAGGTATGATGGTCACTGTGACACTGATGATGGAAACTAGAAGAGAAGAAGTATTATGACAGTCATGATTGTGTTGTTAATTATACTCACTGGTCATGTTAAGATCAATCTCATCAGTGATGTTGAAAGTGGTTCCATTGTTAACTATAGTCCCAATACAACGATACTGTCCACCATCAGATGTATGTAGTGGATTGATAGTGAGTGTGGAGTTACTCTGTGTCATAGTTACAGTTACTCTACCAGTGTTGACTGGACTGCCATTTCTAGTCCAAGTGAATATAACTGGTGCTGTACTGAATTCCACTAAGCACAGCAGTGAACTGGTTGCTCCAGCAATTAGAGAAGACCCCATGTCATTGAGTGATACACTGATACTGGGTGCTATTAATAAAACAGAAATGGTTAGGACAATGAGTCTAGTTATGATGCTAGCTTACTAGGAGGTGAACTTGTCTTAAAGCTCATAGTGGCAGTGGTAGTGTTCCCTATACAGTTACTAGCAATCACTGTGTAGTTGTATGTGGTAACCTCCTCCAGAACACTCAGTATGACAGAGTAGGTAGAATTGATATCTATAATATCCTCAGTACCACTGACTGTATTGCTCTGTGCTAGGTCAGTGTCTCTCTCCTGACCAGTGTATAGTATGTGGTAGGTCTCATTAGTGTATGCTATACTAGGGACAGTGATCATGATAGTGGCATTGGTAGGGTTGATAGCAGTGACAGCAGCCATGGGAGTATTGGGAACCGACATTGCTGTGTGTGTGCATACAAAGAAATAGAATTAACACACGACAATGACAACAAACTATAGTTAGGCCGAGTGGTGGGTGCTTTGTCGAATAATATCTCAACAGCTCACCTCTACTGATCACAGTACTGCTGTCATTAGTTGATACAGTTGATGAGTCAAGGATCACGACCCTAGCCACACATTGATACAATCCAGCATCACTGACTTGAGCATTGCTAACATTCAAAGTGTTCACTACATATGTTCCATTATTAGTGACTGATACATTACCAGTACGCATTGAACCATTGTGTAGCCATTGGACCATTAGCTCAGGGATCACCACTGATGGCTTCATAGCTCTGCAGACCAGAGTGAAGCTATCATGTGGTTCTGATTCAGGGCAGGCAGACTCTACTACAGCGACCATTGTGGGTGCAACATTGAAGTTGGTGATGGCAGGATCTAGAGAAAGAACAATGCAACTCACATGAAGTGACACTCGATGCAAAAAGTCTCCATACCTTGTACAATCACAGTAGTACTCTCTTTGACCAGTGCAGAGTCCTCCACATACAGTAGTGTGTCATTACTATCAATAATGATACTGCACTCATAGCTACCACTATCCATGCTACTACTGAGAGTACTAAACACTAGTCGAGTCTCATATCGGTTGGGTGAGGCCTCAGTTGCTGTGGTGATGTCAATACGTGGAGTTGTTCCATTTACATTGCCAACATTAGCTGTGTCAAAATCATCATCACCATCTTTAGACCACATCATATCCACATCGAATGGTGTGTTCACAGTGAGTGGTATTATGATAACACATGTTATGGTGAGAGTACTGCCAGCAAGATGGGTCTGTGTTGTGCTGCTGTTGGCTGAGACAGTACCAAGAACAGAATAGAGTGTAAGAGAGACAGTGGTAGATGGGACTGCATGTATGGGAGATGGGAAGGAGGTGAAAGAAACTAAAAACCAGCTACTAAAAACCAGCTATCGCTCACTTTGTAGCCTGATGTCCACCATACTGTAGTTGCTGACAGTGACATTGATTGCACTGATATTAACAGTAGTAGTACATGTGTATTGTCCAGCATCAGAAGTATTGGTAGGATTGAATGTGAGAGTGACAGTGTTGTTAGTCCTCACAGGTGGTACACTAATGGTGTTCAGAGCTGTATCACCACCAGCACTAACAGCTTGCTTGGTCCACACAATGTCTGGTTGGACTATCAATCCTTGTACCACTCCCACTACACATGAAAAGATGATGGTGGAGCCAGGAGACATGGTACCACTGGAGGTGGTCATTATAGTGGGAGAAGAAAGAGCTAGATTGGAGAAGAGTAGGACACTATAATTTATAATGATAATCATGAATAAGTACTCACGTTGTACAATGATATCAACAGAGCTATTAGCAGCAGTAGGTACGATGAAGCTGACAATAGGATCTGAGTTGACACTGACAAGACAAGAAAACATTGTGGTGTCTACAACACTGTCCAGTGGACTGATGGAGAGAGTGGAGGTGAAGGTAGACTGGTTACCAGACTGGGTGGTACCAGAGATAGTGATCCTTGGTGATGATGATAGAAGCATTCCCATTGGAGTACCCCAGGTGAAGTTCACCATCACATTTATATCGTCCACATTAGTGAGAGTGATGGTGCAGGTGAGGTCACGAGCTGTACCAGCTACCATGGGTACTGAAGGGTTGACAGGTTCGACTAACACAACAGGAGAAGAGACTAGAGAAAAAGAGAATAGAAATATCATCAATAACACAACACAGTCATTGTAGCATTGTTACATTTCAGTATCACACTCACATTTAACTTGAAGGATAACGTCGTCTACATTACTGGCAAAGGTATGAACTGTGGATATATTGAGGGTTACCATACACTGATACTGTCCTCTGTGACTGAATGTGAGTGGAGAGAATGAGATGGTGAGAGTGGTGATAGTAGGTGTGGTCTCCTCGGTATTCACCGGAAATACAGCACTACCACCAGTGTCTTTAATCCAAGTGACATTGGGGCGTGGTGTTTGATCTGATGCCATAGTAACAGTGCATACAAGATCGAATGTTTGACCAGCTTCAGTAGAACCATTAGTAGTCACATCAATTATTGGATCAGGGAGAACTGAAAAGAAAAGTACACAGTGATGATAAGACAAAATAATAATTATGAGTATCATTATGATACATTACCTGAGACATTGAGGTTAGTGGTTGCATTATTTGATGATGGTAATATCAGTGGTTGGTTATTATTCTGTACTACAGTTACATTACACTGGTAGTCTCCAGTATCCATATCATCTGCTGGGTCAAACATCAGTACACTAGTGTATGGTGCTGACTGTAACATGTCCACTATTGTGATACGATCATTGGAGCTGCTACTGGTCAGCTGTTCTCCATTAGGTGCAATCCACATACTGGACACAGTGACAGGAGTGTTGACAATGGTAGTGTTTATTGTAGCAGTACAGGTCAGGTTGACAGGAGTGCCCTCATACAGTGTGGTGGTGTTAGAGGGACTAGTGATGGTGAGAAAGAGTTGAGGAGGAGGAACTGCCGGACACAAACAACACAATGCATGTAACCAGAGTGAACAGTGGAACAATCATACTTTTTATCTGTAGTACATGTAAACAACTGCTGAAATCTCCAAAAACTCCACTCGATGATACAACAATAGCAGCACATGTGTAAGTTCCAACATCATCAGTCATTCCAGGATTGAACATACGTAATCTGGTGCGTACAGGACCAGTTTGCAATATATCACCAGAAATTCCTCCTGGAGCAGAGGAATATGCCAAATTTACTGATAGTGGAGTCACTGCCAGTCTCTCTATCACTCCATCCAGTCGGCAGACAATGTTAAAATTGTCTCCAGCAATAGGAACACCAGGAATAATGACACGAGGAATGAAGGCAGCATTATTGAGAGCTATAGAATGGCAAGAAACATTTAAGTATCATGCACTGCCTGATGCATTTATTGGTTATTCAGTTGTTTGACTCACCTTCTACAGTCAGTAGTATGCTCTCACTAGCATTGTTGTGTAGTACATACTGTTGTCCTGATGATGGTACTACTGTAGCCATGCAGGTGATGGTCCTGTCATTATCACGCATCATATTGAACCGATTGATACGTAGAGTGTCTCCAGTGAGATTGTAGTCAGCTCCAGTGGTGAGTAGTGATGGTCCCAGCCATTGATACATGATAGTAGTGGGTGTGTCCACATACTCACTGATAGTTACATTACACTGGAAGTCACTAAATGTGTCCACATACAGTGTATCATTAGGTATGATGGTCACTGTGACACTGATGATGGAGACTGCAGGAGAATGAAAGACAACATATTATTTTATAGTAAATGCATGATGTTGCTATAGTTATATTAAGATCAATTTCATCAGTGAGATTAGTAGGTATTCCATTAATCATCACAATCCCAATACACTGATACTGTCCACCATCAGATGTACGTAGTGGACTAATAGTGAGTGTGGAGTTACTTGATGTACTTTTCACAGTCACTCTGCTATCACTAGTGTTGACTGGACTACCATTCCTCATCCACACAAAGAAGGGTGCTTGTACAATAGAGGTTACTACAAAGCATTTTATTGATCGAGTGGTCCCAGCAAGAATGGGAGACCCCATACTGTCTTTTGCTATGCTGACTGCATTTGAAGGACATAAAACAATGATCACAATGATCGAGAATAGTTACTTCAACGAAATTGATGCAAGATAATCATTTGCATAAGCATATTTAGCTACATGCATGCAAATGCTTGCATAATGCATATCTGAGTTGCGTACGAACTCTGGCAAATTACTACAAATTTTATGAAGCACCAAAGGTGCAGATGCCTCGGTGGAATGCAACCATTTCACATACACAGCAACAAACTGCAGCTGTTATACCTTGCTGTACAGCAATCACAATGCAGTATAATAGTTATGCAATGCAATTCCTGTATGATGAAATTAAAGCTGAAGAGCGCTGCAACAAGCACTGTTAGCAGAATAAGCTAGTGGGTTGCAACTATGCAATCAGAAGCCCAGCAGTGCTAACCACATGGAATTCAGTTGGGCGTGCTTATAATCAACACAGCACGTGAGCGCTGTTGCTAGCTTGCTAGAGCTGGCGCTGCTTAGCGATAGCACGATTGATTTCTCAGCACTCACTGTAAGCGAAGTCCCACAATGCTGAGCGAGTCCAGCAATGCCATTCAAGGTAACGAAGCTTTGGAACCAAAAGTCTATCAATTCAATTCCGAGGCAACACCGAGTTGAACATGTATTGCAAGTATCAGCGCTTAGTTTTCCGCCGACGCAGAGTTCTGCCTGCGGACAGAATGAATGAATGAATGAACGAATTTCACGAACCCTCGGCGTGTGAGCACTGAGCACCGTTGCAAACATTGGCTCCTTGGTTATGGTTTGCAGAAGGAGCTTTGCAGCTAAAGCCAACCTACTTGCTATTGAAACTGCACTGCTAACCAGAAAACAGTAAAGTGCTGACCACAAGGACAAGGTGTGTCAAGTGGGCGTGACCGTGAACACTGAGTTGGTAGCCATTGCTCTTGGCTTTGATAGGCTTTTTCTTGTGTTGTCTACCACCCCCAGAGCTGTCCTGCTGTTTAGATGGAATCTACAAGTACCTAGATAGTCAACTATGGGCGCGTTTGTAGTCAGAGAGGTCCAAGATGGCCGTCATGGTGAGCCAGCCATACATAACTCGAGAACGAAAACACTTTAGCAAAATCCACGAGTCAGATTGCAAGCCATTGTCGTGCTAAGCTTGTTTATACCTTTACCGAGTTTCAGAAGTGAGCGATGGTCTCTGCAGCTCGATGGACAGAACGAACGAATGAGTGAGTGAATGAACGACAAACCAAGTACCGTAACCCTCGCGCATGCGCCGAGGGTTAATGAATGAATGAATGAAGGACAAACCGACGAACTACTGTATGCCTCGTGGCTCCGCCCACCGAGGCATAAAAACTATTAGGGACGCACGGTAGTGCGTCCCTATGTAGGGTTGAACGGGAAAACAAGATGGCGGCTACATACAATGTATTAGCGTTCAAACGCTGATATTTCGCCTGGTGATGAATTTTATACGTCCAAAGACACTTAGATCTGCTCTCTGGCGTTGCCCCATCTTACAGTAGCAAGGAGATCGTTCGAAATTGTTACTAAAGTGACGAACCTGAAAACGGTGAAAATCGAGTTTCGTCTTCTTCTTTCTTCTTTCTTCTTCTTTCTTCAGCGCGCCTGGCGCCTTTACGCGAGCAGTGCCGAGACCAAAACACCCACGAACAGTAGTGAAATTCTCCTGGCAGGTGCCTTTTGAACTTTGTTTTTAGCGTAACGGCGATATAAATTCCGCGATTTCTCGATCGTGATCCATTGTCACCTAAGTGTTAGACGCCATTAATATGATTGCGCAATACGCACGTGACCAAGCACTAGCTTGATCAGTTTGAGTATCTCCGCGCCGTATGGTTCACGGAGAACACATATCTGTCTGGACTCTTCGAAGAACGGCAAGCTATAGGATCACCATTCTGCGCTTGCCAGATATAAATTATAACCGCCGTACAGTACAGGTCAACAAACTAGTGTGCATGGGCGGGCTCGTATGCACTGCATGCATGCGTAGGCGAGCTGACAGTCATAGCTTAACAATTTTTTTTGCTACAAGTTTAAAATAAAGAAAATCCATCAACAACAAGAAACTAAACCAATGGTGGAACAAAGACAGCTCAGTACGTGCATGATATTTGAACTGCACTTCACTAAAAAAGAAAAAAGGACACAAACAAGAAAATTAAAAAGATTTCTATCGAAATCAAAAGGATGTAGGGTTATGAAATCTACCACTGGTTCACAATGTAAACTAACAAGGAACAAGCATGGAATGGTAACACAATTGACTTGCTAACAGACCATAGATCCCTACATCAGTGGCTGTACACAAGCTGAACGCACGTGAGGTGTCAACAGCAACAGCAACTAGCTTAACCACAGCAGCCACTGATGTAGGGATCTATGGTCTGTTAGCAAGTCAATTGTGTTACCATTCCATGCTTGTTCCTTGTTAGTTTACATTGTGAACCAGTGGTAGATTTCATAACCCTACATCCTTTTGATTTCGATAGAAATCTTTTTAATTTTCTTGTGCTACTAACACTTAACGCACTCACCAGGTTGAATAACTGCTACATTACTGCGAGCACTGGGTAATGTATTAGTACCACCAAATGCTACCACAAAGCAGGATATTTCTTGTAGTGCAGTTACACCAGTGATAGCCAGTTCGATATTAGTAGTGTTCCCTGCACTGAGTATATCACCACCATCCACCTGATAGAACACCTCATAGCCATCTGGTGCTGGAGATGGAGCATCCCATGACACAGTAACTTCAGTATCAGAGCTCCGATTAGCTCTGAAATTAGCAGGAGTGACTGCAACTGCATTGCCAATAATTATTAATTTTAATTCGTAATTGCTTACCAGTGATCATTGCAGTAGATGATTGTGGTGTCCCAAGAGTCACAGGTTGTGTTGGAGCACTATCATTTCTACCCATTACAGTCACAGTGAACTCATACTCTCCTGCCTCTCTCTCCCTCACAGTCACTGTCACTCTGGTCACATCAGGCATGTCTGGTTCTGATGCATTGACAGAGTCTACATCACCATTCTGCACATACTGTGATTGAAGAACCTCTCGAGAAACAGTGTACAGTGATGCATCTATGGTTATATTGTCTCTTGTACATGTCACCATGGTGGGTGGTCCATTGGAGGAGTTGAATGAGAGAGCGAAGGCAGGTGGATCAGCATCTCGTGAGGATATGAGGGCAAACTGCATGTTTTCATCCACTTCAGGACCATCTGTACAAAACATTATCAATGATCAAATTACAACTGATTCAAAACAAATTATTGTTAGTTTTTAAAACATGCTAAAAAAATTAGTATGTACTCACCATAGTTGTCATATATTGCTCCAGTATACACACCTGCCGTCAGTGTGTGAGTGATGTTCATCTCATCACGGATCATACACTGCACTAGTCCAGTTCGATCAGTACCTCCTAGTCCAGTATCTCTCACCAGCCCCACCTGACCATTACATGTTACCATCTGGTATGGCTCATCATTGGGTGAATCAATGTCTATTGAAGAGACTGCAGTAGATCCAGGAGGTTGAAACCACATGCCATTATTGCTGTCAGTATTAGCACTCTGACACCACAAGGCTAGAGTGGGACTCATGCCTGGAGTAAAGCTACTTGCTTCTACCTGACTAGCACGCAGCATCAGGTAGTCTGGTATAGGCTCTGAGGCCTCTTGATAATACAGCCGTACTCCTGTAGCCGTACGTCTAATTTATACACGAAAAGTTATAGAATTAACCTTGAGTTGGTAAGTCAGTGTCGGGTATTACTGGTCCAGAAGTGATCATACCTGGTGTACAATCTTGCCCCAATAAGCGCATCGCCATCAACACGAGCATCATGAAAACCCTAGCCGGAAAATGCCATTCGCTGCTACTGCGGCTAAACCAATTCATGCTTTGCTGCCGCTGGACTGATGTCCGTTTAGTTCCAGGAGAACTATATGATCACGGGTCAGGGCGCATTCTTTAAATAGCCAGTTTAGAGCCGCAGTAAATCTCAAGGCAGCGTTATTGACTTATTGTACGTATAGGTACAGCTAAATCATGTACTGCAAAATTATGCCTTCAGACTAATACGTTTCAATTTCCCGCTTTGTCAACGTTAACGGTAACAAAGGTGTGGCTACTGAATTTCAGCACATGCCGGAATGAGCGGGAGAGTAAGATCCACTCTTTAGCAACCTTAGCCTGGTCCATTGTTGCTGTCTTTTTCCACCATTCTCAGCAGGTTCTTCAACAGTGACCTGCAGATCACAAAAACAGCATAAACTGAGCACTACAATAGTACACGAATGAACACAGCAGATACTAGTGCGGCAAGCGAATCAAGTTATGATATTGATGAGTTCGCTACAGTAAAAGTATTGCTTTGAAATGACATTGAGCATAAAAAGTGTGAATGCTGTTTATAGTTATATATAGACCCTATTTATCTTGAGACCTATAGTGTCGATAGTAGTTCAAATGTGGATCTCATTATCGACCATGATGAGTTGTTGGCTGCATGTGCACATAAACAAAATGGATAAAATAAACTGTCCATCCTTAAGAAAGACTTCTTCAAGAGTAATCTGTGAAATAGAGTAGCCTCTAATACTATATTCTACCAAACGTGGGTCATTCTCCGGTATCCGGAAGAATGGCATCAGATGAAAGTGGCTGGAGAGAAAGAGAGCCATACATGAGAAAGGTAGTGATGCTACCATTCGGGAGGAAGGTAGCATCATCATAGGAATTGTTTTCTTGGATAAAAATAATGCTCATAATGGACTAATTATAAGGCTGTATCCTGATTAGTACTGTGTCATTACCCTGAGATGCATAGAAACCACAAGGAATAGGTATTAATTTCTCAGAGATTGCTGCTTTCTTATCACATTTTCAACCCCACCTAACACACATCTTAAGCTTTGTTTATAATGATTTATACTGTATTGTCTTCTGCAACATAGCGGCATACACTGAGGGACAAAGCACCGTACCTTCTGTAAACCTTCACTTGATTACACTTGCGTAACATTCTTGTATTACTATAATTTTGGTCAACACTGCTATGATATGTGCACTGTAATGTACTTGTGTACTTCTGTTTCCGAACACAGTTTTCTGTTTGCAAAATAATGCGAGCAACAGTTTCTGTGCTGTCACAAATTAGATTGAGAGGAGACAACAAGCTTGTATTGTAAATGAAAGGCAGAACATATGTAAGCATAGTGAAGTTAGTTTGTTAAGAATAATTATTACAATCATTATAGGAAAATATGTAACTTGCTATTTTAACTAAACACTGCTATTCTTTCAGTGTGTAAGGCCTATAAACAAGCTTAGCTTGTTATTTACTATAACTATACGCAGAATGGATCAAAAAATAGTAAAGGAACAAATAAAAACTGGCGACTGAAATCTTCCAGTTTAAATCTTCCAGTTTAAATCTTCCAGTTTTTTTGTACAGCCACTGATGTAGGGATGCATGGTCTATTTTCCAGTCAGACGTGATACTGTTATGGTGTCTGAGAAGGACACTTTTTTGTTTTGTGTTTCGGACATCGCATTCGGATTCGCCTTTGGATTCGCGCGTTCCTATATACTATCGCATTCGGATTCGCCTTTTGGATTCGCGCGTTCCTACTATCGAATTCGGATTCGCCCTTTGGATTCGCGCCGGTTCCCACTATCGCATTCGGATTCGCATGTTGCATTTTGGTTTCGCTTGTTGGTTGAAAATGACAAGTATTAAAACATTTTTCATAGAGATTTAGGGGTTGGTGAGAAATAAAACGTAACAAAACTGAAGAACAAGAAAGCACGAGCCACACCTACAAGCCACACCTATTTGAGCCACACCCACACTGTAAAGCACCCTACTGTCCCTACATCAGTGGCATTATCGAGGGTTTATCCCGGGATGTATTTGTGTTAATGTTTTTAATTGGTCATAATAATTAATATATTATGATTGTTAATTACTGTCTGATTACTAAGAGATAATACTGACCTGTGACAGATTACAGTCTGACCAAAAGTTACCTAGCTAGCTATGACAATGTAGCTGCTGCATTTATAAAATCTGTGTCCAGTTGCATTGGTACTAACATCTGCAAAATAATTGTTATACTACAGCTCAATGTAATTTTATGGCTTGTTAAAAACATTTCTTTTTTCTACAAAAGTTTTTTCGCTAGAAATGAGAAGCTACAATGCAGGTAATGACTTGTGTATTATCTCAACAAAGCTCATTGATGCACATTCCACGCTTTATCGTGTGGGTGTGGCTCAAATAGGTGTGGCTTGTAGGTGTGGCTCGTGCTTTCTTGTTCCTTTACTTCTGTTACGTTTTAATTCTTGTACCTATACATTTTTCACAGTTCTTCACCAACCCTACATCTCTATGAAAAATGTTTTTCAATACCTGTTATTTTCATCCAACAAGCGAATCCGAATGCGATAGTAGAAACGCGCGAATCCAAAAGGCGAATCCGAATTCCGAATGCGATGCCCGAAACACAAAACGAAAAGGTGTCCTTCTCGGCCGCCATACTGTTTCCTTGTTGCATGGTTTACATTGTGAACCAGTGATAGATTTCTTCATCTCGATACATCCTTTTGATTTCAAAAGAATTCCTTTAAATTCTCTTGTTGGTGTCTTTTTTCTTTTTCAGCGAAATGTATTTCAATATCATGGATGAACCGAGCGTCTTTGTTTCCACCGCATCAGTTTAGTTTTCTTGTTGTTGATGGCTTTTCATTATGCTGTACATAATTAATCTGCAGTGCATACGAGCCCATACGAGTGATTTTGCATACGAGTGCATACCTGTGATTTTGCTTGTGGCAAGGCTCATTTTAGTACTGTATGCATGGTAGCCCTAGAGGTGCCCCACCAATAATAGTGGGGCACCTATTTGACTTGGTGGGGCACGGGCCCCACTAGGTCCACCCGTAGACAAGCCACTGGGCGGTAAAGGTCTACAAACAAGTGTGGGCGGGGCTCGTATGCACTGCTTGCATGCGTAGGCGAGCTGAAATGTACAGCAAAACAATTTTAGATACTAGTTCCGTACTAGTTTAAAATTATTAATAATTATAAAGAAAAGCCATCAACAACAAGAGAACTTGCTAACAGACCATAGATCTCTACATCAGTGGCTGTACATATTTTGTCACAAGCTGAATGCACTTCAGGTGTCAGTCAACAGCAACTAGCTGAGCTCGTCAGCAGCCACTGATGCAAGGATCTATGGTCTGTTAGCAAGTGTTACCTAGATTCAATGTACATGCATCATTCAAATGAATGGGACTGAATGGTTCTTTGTAGCAATTTCAGTATCCGCCAATTAAGCTAAAGGTACGTTTAATGCATAGTGGTATCAAGCTGTGCATATTAATTTTTTGGTTTTGTACTTGTTGATCATGTCACCATCCACTATAAAAGTTGTGTTTGCTGGCGTGGCTGCACAGGATATTTTCAGGAAACTTCACTTTTACTGCTGCGGGGTGGTATAGCATAGATCCAAATTTCCTGCATTTTACTGACTAAATTTGGATCTAAGTACTGCTACTGTGCATAATATGTGGTCAATGTATTTTCATTTTCAAACTTACTATAATTATCTATAACAAGGAATGCGCACATGCCCTGGCATGGCTAGGAAGCTACACTTTTCTATAGAGTTGAACTTGCTATGATATGATGGTGTCATTCAACACTAGCTAGCTACAATGTGTCAACGATGTCTATCTAATGTACTAAATTAATACGTTGTGTTTAAAGACTTGTCTCTTCATCCTCACTACCACTAGCATCGAAGGTCACTTCAGCTGTCTCGATATCATGGGTCTTGCGTATGCTCGATGAACGCTTTATCCGAATTTCAGAAAATTTTTTTGAAAGAGTCTTCACTGTAGTATCATCTTCACCTGATGGTGAGGTAATGAGGTCAACCAACAAGTCAGGAGCATCATCAATATCTGTTTCATTAATAGTAGAAGCATAGTTGACTACAACCAATTCTTCATTGTGTTTCTTATCTGCTGCTTTCAAAGTATCAGAAGAAAATTTTCTTTGAGTGGACAGCTTGGTACTAGCAGTGTTTCCGGATATTGAAGAGTGTTTGATTCTTGATGAGTAAGCACCTCTCTTGCTTTTAAGACAAGGACACAAGAATTTATACCACAAGTTACGAGCATCACGATTAAGAGCTACAAAGAACACAAAGAGGAAGAAGCCCTGGAGAGAATTGAAGAACACAAACAACCATTGAATGGCAAAGGCAGCATAGATGTTAGTATCAGCTCCAACTACTGTAAACAGTAGAATAATCCATGAGAGCCCCAGTAGAAACATGAATCCAGCTAGCAATGCAAGTAGCTTGCAAGTGTCTTTGGATGACATAGGAAATTTTGGTTGTTTTTGGCTGCCTTTACGAGCCAAGTTGCTCTTTTGTTGGCTGACTTTTAACCTAATGACTACATAGCTTGATGCAATGAAGATACAGGCATTGAAGAGAATGATGAGAAGAATTGGAACAAGAAATGCTCCAAAGAACACACCCGTTTCACTGATGAAACAACTGCATGAACGAAACGCACAGAATTAAAATTTTGTATATTCATGCAAAACTCACAATCCTCTAGTTGTGTTAGATTGTGTGATGTAGTAGTCAGGATTGATACTCACAGATATTACCACTGGTAGCAGAGGACAAGCTACAGAATTGTCATTTTATAATCGTTCGAAGTTGTAATTTGACTTACCCCAACAGACAATTGAAACAATCACAAAATAAATTGTGGTTGCCTTCTTGAACACAATCACTAGCTTTTGAAAGAGAAGTACAGCTTCAGCTCCCATCCACATCCAGACCACAAGAATGAGGTAGTGGAGGAGCACACCCACAGTGATGCAACCAGCTCTGCTCTCAGTACGACCAATACCAGCCACAAAAACTATCAACATGAGCAACATTGACACTGCTAGCTGTACATGAAACTTAGTAACATCTTTATGGCGAAAGGTCCTGAAGAAAGCAATTAAGTTCATGTGATCGATCATTAGCACATTGTTACCTAAATGTCAGGTAAGTTAAAAGCATGATGACCAATCCTATTAAAGAGAACAGAACCCCAACGTATGTTGTAACATCAAGTGCTAATATGTATTCATCTGGTAGTACTGTTACATTTTCATTACCACCTGGCAGTCGAACAGAAATGTCCTACAATTGAATAATTATTAAGATAACAGTGTTAGTATAAGATTAAGAACTCATTTACCACAAGGCAGGCAAAGTTTGTGAGGTGGTCACACTCACAACTTGCTACATTTGTTGATCGATTGAAGGTTGTCAGATTGCAGCCACCAGTATTCCAGTCACCATTACCATCTTAACAAACTTTATTCAATTTGTGTAATTTAGAAGATTGGAAACTTACTTGCTGCTTTGAAGTCCCAGAAAACGCACCGTCTACTAGCAACAAACTCATTCATTCCAGTAGTGGGTAAATTTGTTAAGCGTAGTTGAAATGTTACAGGATTAGCAAGTCTTGTTCCATCAGCAATACCACTAACTTGCACTGAGACTACCTGACTGCCGACAACAGTACTAGATGCAGTGGTATCCAGTGATGTGTTTCTCACAGGGAATAGTGCCGGTGAGTTGTATACTGTAAATGCTATTGACAGATCACTACTCTCATCTTGAATGCTGCTAATGATTTCCTGTGGAAGAGAAAGTGCAGCATTCAAGCTCGGAGGAAGCTCATCTGATGTCTTAGTATCAGATGTTGATAATTCCAGTTCTTGAGAATCTATAAATGGAATTAATGAAATTTATCATGACAGTTTTTTGACACAGACCTGATGATTGTCCTACTGACAGTGTTCGACCTCTGAACTCTTCTCTATTGATCTGTGCAGGAGATACTTGTTAGTTCATCATAAGTGTTGTGGTAACTGACTCGTTCTCCTCTCAATGCCAAGTCTCGTTCAACAACAGAAATATTAGTAAAGTTGTCTGATTGAATCAAAGCATCAACAATATTATCAAATGCTTGTACAATCCTGAAGAATGTGATGTTTCATAGTCAACTAGACACACATGACACTCACATGTTACTCTGTTCTTGAACAACTTCCATTGGCCACTCCTCTACATTGTCCAGTATTTCCACAGCATCAGATGTAGCCTATGAGATGAGAAGCCAGTTATTAATAGTATTTGCTACAATGATCATACTAACTTGTCTGGCTACTTCAAGTGACACATTTTGAGTCTGGATTACATTCACAGATTGTGTGAGTACATCTGCTACTATATCCAGATTATCTCTGTTCTGATCTGATGTCTCATTTGCTGATGATACAATACTTGTGACGTTATTGATGACTGAGTTCACATTGTCAACACTGACGTCCACCTATATCAAAATTTCTTCATAGTATTAGGGAGGCACGGTAGTGCCTCCCTATGCAGGGATGAACGAGAAAACAAGATGGCGGCTACATACAATGTATAAGCGTTCAAACGCTGATATTTCGCCTGGTGTTGAATTTTATACGTCTTTAGACACATAGATCTGCTCTCTGGCGTTGCCCCATCTTACAGTAGCAAGGAGATTGCTCGAAATTGTTACCAAAGTGACGAACCTGGAAACGGTGAAAATCGAGTTTCGTCATCTTCGTTTTCTTCTTTCTTCTTTCTTTCTTCAACTCGCCTAGCGCCTTTACGCGAGCAGTGCCGAGACCAAAACATCCACGAACAGTCGTGAAATTCTCCTGGCATGTGCCTTTTGAGCTTTGTTTTTAGCGTAACGGCGATCTAAGTTCCGCGATTTCTCGATCGTGATCCATTGTCAGCTTAGTATTAGACGCCATTATTGTGATTGCGCAATACGCACGTGACCAAGCAATGGGTAGTGCACGTGACCAAGCAGCTAAAGTATCGCTGCGCCGTGTGGATCACTATCACGGAGAACACACACTCGGCATTTGTCTGGAATCTTCGAAGAACGGTAAGCTCGTGTAGGATCGCCATTCTGCACTTGCCAGATAATTATAACCGCCGTATAGGTCTACAAACAAGTGTGGGCGGGGCTCGTATGCACTGCATGCATGCATGCGTATGCGACTAGGCAGACCTGATACGTACAGCTTAACAATTTTAGCTACAAGTTTAAGAAAAGCCATCAACAACAGGAATACTAAACTAATGGTGGAAACAAAGACTTCTCCGTACATGCATGATATTGAACTGCACTTCACTAAAAAGAAAAAAGGACACAAACAAGAAATTAAAAAGATTTCTACCGAAATCAAAAGGATGTAGTGATGAAGAAATCTACCACTGGCTCACAATGTAAACCAACAAGGAACAAGCATGGAATGGTAACACGATTGACTTGCTAACAGACCATAGATCCCTACATCAGTGGCTGTACATAAGATCAATATTTTGTCACAAGCTGAATTCTATTCATAGTGTCAGTCAACAGTAAATAGCTTAACTAGCTATAGTCTGGCCACAGCAGCCACTGATGTAGGGATCTATGGTCTGTTAGCAAGTCAATCGTGTTACCATTCTATGCTTGTTCCTTGTTGGTTTACATTGTGAACCAGTGGTAGATTTCTTCATCACTACATCCTTTTGATTTCGATAGAAATCTTTTTAATTTCTTGTGCCATTATAAGTCACCATAACTGAGCTCACCTGTTGAATGTTGCTGAACTGTGTACTGACTACTGTTCTACACTGATTAACAGAAGGAGCTGCCCAATTGAGTCTAGACACACATCGTCTAGTTGGCATCTCTTCAGTTGGTCCATAAAAACAGCTAGTGTTGGCTGTAGTGTTGACCTCAGTCTCATTCCATTTAAACAATCCTCTAGTTCCTTCATCAGTGGTTTCATAATTACAATATCCCAATCCTGCAAAAAGTTAAATGCATAAAGCAAAGTTATGTGTAAAAAAATCATTGACCTGATCTGATCTCTGTTCCTGCTGTAGAGAAATTGTTAGCTCTTAATACAGTAATGATCTGGCTGAAGAAGCTGTCAGGAGATAGTGACTGGTCCTGAGGATTGTTTGGTCCAACTATAGTACAACCCACTCTGTCTCTATTGCTTGCTGCATCAACTACTCGTCTAGCATGATAATCATTTACAGTAATAATAGTCTCAACTTTAACTATACCTTGCTACATTTCCACACTTGAATGTTGCTACATTGACATGCTGTAAAACCTGTACACATTAAAGCAAAGATATAGGAACTCATTAT
The DNA here is from genome assembly GCA_964017065.1 of Haliclona indistincta. Classification (NCBI taxonomy): domain Eukaryota; kingdom Metazoa; phylum Porifera; class Demospongiae; order Haplosclerida; family Chalinidae; genus Haliclona; species Haliclona indistincta. The sequence continues at coordinate 3,644,383 of OZ024790.1, read as the reverse complement.
AAATTCATTTACGTAATACATACCAGATTCTCAATGTTACGAAGAGCTCCTTGTATGTTCTGGCCTGCCAGGATATCACTCAAATTTGAGGAAAACCTCATGTGCAATGTGAAGTTCATTACAGGTTGATTAACTGCATGAACAAAGTATGAAATATTTTAGTAATGCCGAAGCAATAATAGTTACTCACTGATTCTGCAGTCAGTAACATCAACAGCAATCCATGATCCTCCTTGTGTGCAGGATCGACTGGCATTATAACCTGGTCTGAATACACATGGGAATGTAACAGTGTCTCCTACTGGTGTTGCTGGCCAACTGTAGCTACCAAACTGCTCTGTTGTAGTGTTCTCGGATTCACAGACAACTGTATATAAAAATGTGTCAATATAACTTTGGTCCCAATAAATGTAAAAAAACAAACCTGAAACATTAAGAAAAGCTTTAATTGCTGTAGGTGATGATGGTAATATCAGTGTTTTGTTACTGTTGTCCGCTACAGTTACATTACATTGGTAGTCTCCAGTATCTATATCATCTGCTGGGTCAAACATCAGTAAACTAGTGTATGGTGCTGACTGTAACATGTCCACTATTGTGATACGATCATTGGAGCTGCTACTGGTCAGCTGTTCTCCATTAGGTGCAATCCACATACTGGACACAGTGATGTTAGTGTTGACAATGGTAGTGTCTATTGTAGCAGTACAGGTCAGGTTGACAGGAGTGCCCTCATACAGTGTGATGGTGTTAGAGGGACTAGTGATGGTGAGAGTGAGCTGGGGAGGAGGGACTGATACAGAATATAAATCTACTCTACATCAATGATGAAGAACAAACTTTGAGTGTGCAAGTCTTCATTGACAAATGCAAGAAATTCGCCACTTGATAAAAACGTAGAAACACAACATCTGTATACACCAGCATCACTAGTTCTTGTTGGATTAAAAACATGTTCTCTAATGTATGCTGTTCCGTTTCTAGACTGGTTTCCTGCCATTCCTCCTGGTGACACATCAAATGATAAGGTGACATTGATTGGAGTCACTGCCAGTCTCTCTATCACTCCATCCAGTGTACAGATAATACTGAAGTTGTCTCCAGCAGTAGGAACACCAGGAATAATGACACGAGGAGTGAAGGCAGCATGACTCAGAGCTAATAATAATTATTAAAAAGTAGGAATCGTTATTGTTCAGCTTACCTTCTACCGTCAGTTGTATGCTCTCACTAGCATTGTTGTGTAGTACATACTGTTGTCCTGATGATGGTAGCACTGTAGCCATGCAGGTGATGGTCCTGTCATTATCACGCATCATATTGAACTGATTGATACGTAGAGTGTCACCAGAGATATTGTAGTCAGCTCCAGTGGTGAGTAGTGATGGTCCCAGCCATTGATACATGATAGTAGTGGGTGTGTCCACATACCCACTGATAGTCACATTACACTGGAAGTCACTAAATGTGTCCACATACAGTGTATCATTAGGTATGGTGGTCACTGTGACACTGATGATGGAAACTATAGGGGAATGAAGTATTATGATTATATTATATATTTTTTGTACATGATTGCATATAGCAGCTACTCACTGGTTATGTTAAGATCAATTTCATCAGTAATGTTGAAAGTTGTTCCATTATTAACTATAAGTGCCATACACTGATACTGTCCACCATCAGATGTATGTAGTGGATTGATAGTGAGTGTGGAGTTACTCTGTGTCATAGTTACTGTCACTCTACTATTACTAGTGTTGACTGGACTGCCATTTCTAGTCCAAGTGAACATAACTGGTGCTGTATTAAATTCCACTAAGCAGAGTACTAAACTGGTTGCTCCAGCAATTAGAGAAGAACCCATGTCATTGAGTGATACACTGATACTGGGTGCTATAAATGAAACAGTACATGGTTATAGAAAAAATGAGTCTGGTAACGATGCTAGCTTACTGGAAGATAGACTTGTCTTAAAGCTCATACTAGTTGTAGAAGTGTTCCCTATACAGTTAGTAGCAATCACTGTATAGTTGTATGAGGTATCCTCCTCCAGGCCAGTCATTGTGATAGAGTAGGTGGAGTTAGTGGCATTGATGTCTGCTGTACCACTGAGTGTATTACTCTGTGCTAGGTCAGTGTCTCTCTCCTGACCAGTGTATAGTATGTGGTAGGTCTCATTAGTGTATGCTATACTAGGGACAGTGATCATGATAGTGGCATTGGTAGGGTTGATAGCAGTGACAGCAGCCATGGGAGCATTGGGAACTGACATTGCTGTGTGTGTGCATACAAAGAAATAGAATTAACGCACGAGAACGACAACAAAACTATAGTTAGGCCGAGTGGTGGGCGCTATGCCGAATAATATCTCAACAGCTCACCTCTAATAATCACAGTACTGCTGTCATTAGTTGATACAGTTGATGAGTCTGGGATCACGATCCTAGCCACACATTGATACAGTCCAGCATCACTGACTTGAGCATTGCTAACATTCAAACTGTTCACTACATATGTTCCATTATTAGTGACTGATACATCACCAGCACGCATTGAACCATTGTGCAGCCATTGTACCATCAGCTCAGGGATCACCACTGATGGCTTCATAGCTCTGCAGACCAGAGTGAAGCTATCATGTGGTTCTGAGTCAGGGCAGGCAGACTCTACTACAGCGACCATTGTGGGTGCAACATTAAAGTTGGTGATGGCAGGATCTATAAAAACAAATAAAGTAACACACAATGTATTAAGTTTTCATACCTTGTACATTCACAGTAGTACTCTCAGTGACCAGTGCAGAGTCCTCCACATACAGTAGTGATGTGTCGATACTATTGATACTGATACTGCACTCATATCTACCACTATCCATGCTACTACTGAGAGTACTAAACACTAGTCGAGTCTCATATCGGTTGGGTGTGGTCTCAGTTGCTGTGGTATTATCAATACGAGTTGTTGCACTCTCACTACCACTGCTAACATTAGCTGTGTCAAAATCATCAACACCATCTTTATACATGTACCACATCATATCCACATCAAATGGTGTATTCACAGTGAGTGGTATTTCAATAACACATGTTATGGTGAGAGTACTGCCAGCAAGATGGGTCTGTGTTGTGCTGCTGTTGGCTGAGACAGTACCAAGAGCAGAATAGAGTGTGAGGGAGACAGTGGGAGATGGGACTGCATGTATGAGAGATGGGAAGGAGAGGAAACAAACTAACAACCAGCTACTGTTACACTCACTCTGTAGCCTGATGTCCACCATACTGTTGTTAGTGACAGTGATATTGATGGCACTGATATTAACAGTAGCAGCACATGTGTACTCTCCAGCATCAGAAGTATTGGTAGGATTGAATGTGAGAGTGACAGTGTTGTTAGTCCTCACAGGTGGTACACTAATGGTGTTCAGAGCTGTATCACCACCAGCACTAACAGCTTGCTTGGTCCACACAATGTCTGGTTGGACTATCAATCCTTGTACCACTCCCACAAAACATGTAAGAGTGATGGAAGAGCCAGGCAACATGTCACCACTGGAGGTGGTCATTACAGTAGGAGGAGGAAGAGCTGGATAGGAGAATAAGTCAATAATACACGTCACATTAGTACAGTAGTACTCACGTTGTACAGTGATGTCAACAGAGTTGTTAGCAGCAGTAGGTATGATGAAGCTGTCTGTAGGATCTGAATTGACATACACGACACAACCAAATGTTGTAGTGTCTACAACACTGTCCAGTGGACTGATGGAGAGCGTAGAGTTAAAGGTAGACTGGTTACCAGACTGCATGCTGTCAGAGAAAGTGATCCTTGGAGATTCCATTGAGGTAACCCAAATGAATTGCACCATCACATTTATATCATCCACATTAGTGAGAGTGATGGTGCAGGTGAGGTCACGAGCTGTACCAGCTACCATGGATACTGATGGGTTGACAGGTTCGACTAACAATGTAGGAGGAGGGACTAGAGGAAGAGTGAGAATGCATATAAATTAGCTTATCTTTGTGGTTTGTACATGTACAGTACATGCACAGCACAAATAAGACTTACAGTCAACTGTAATATTGTAGTCTTCACTACCAGCAAAGGTATAGAAAGTGGATATATTGAGGGTTACCATACACCGATACTGCCCTCTGTGACTGAATGTGAGTGGAGAGAAAGAGATGACGACAGTGGTGGTAGTAGGTGTGGTCTCCTGAGTTACTGCTAGAAATTCTGTACTACCACCAGTGACTTTTATCCAAGTGACATTAGGGTGTGGTATTTGGTCTGATGCCATAGTAACAGTACATACGAGAGAGAAGGTTTGACCAGCTTCAGTAGAGCCATTAGTAGTCACATCAATTTCTGGATCTTGAAGAATAGCTGAAAAGATAGAAATACTGAAATTAATGTATAAAGCTACTTCATCATACCTGTGACATTGAGGTTAGTGGTTGCATTATTTGATGATGGTAGTATCAGTGTTTGGTTACTGTTGCCCATTACAGTTACATTACACTGGTAGTCTCCAGTATCCATATCATCTGCTGGATCAAACATCAGTACACTAGTGTATGGTGCTGACTGTAACATGTCCACTATTGTGATACAATCATTGGAGCTGCTACTGGTCAGCTGTTCTCCATTAGGTGCAATCCACATACTGGACACAGTGACAGGAGTGTTGACAATGGTAGTGTCTATTGTAGCAGTACAGGTCAGGTTGACAGGAGTGCCCGCATACAGTGTGGTGGTGTTAGAGGGACTAGTGATGGTGAGAGTGAGCTGGGGAGGAGGGACTGACACAAAACAACACAATGCATGTAACCAAAGTGAAACAATGGAACAATCATACTTTGTATTTGTAGAAAATCACTGCTGAAACTGCCAAAAAATCCACTTGATAAGAAAACAATAGCATCACATGAGTACATTCCGACATCATCAGTCATTCCAGGATTGAACATACGTAATCTGGTGCGTACTGGTCCAGTTTGCAATGTTTCTCCAGACATTCCTCCTGGAGCAGAGGAATATGCCAAATTTACTAATCCTGGAGTCACTGCCAGTCTCTCTATTAGTCCATCCAGTCTGCATTCAATGTTAAAATTGTCTCCAGCAGTAGGAACATCAGGAATAATGACACGAGGAGTGAAGGCAGCATTATTAAGAGCTATAATTATAATTGCAAGAAAAGTTTAAGTATCATGCAGTTACATTTATTAGTTATTCAGTTTTGGTACTGTACTCACCTTCTACAGTCAGTTGTATGCTCTCACTAGCATTGTTGTGTAGTACATACTGTTGTCCTGATGATGGTAGCACTGTAGCCATGCAGGTGATGGTCCTGTCATTATCACGCATCATATTGAACCGATTGATACGTAGAGTGTCTCCAGTGATAGTGTAGTCAGCTCCAGTGGTGAGTAGTGATGGTCCCAGCCATTGATACATGATAGTAGTGGGTGTGTCCACATACTCACTGATAGTTACATTACACTGGAAGTCACTATATGTGTCCACATACAGTGTATCATTAGGTATGATGGTCACTGAGACGCTGATGATGGAGACTGCAGGAGAAGAAGTATTATGACAGTCATGATTGTGTTGTTAATTATACTCACTGGTCACGTTAAGGTCAATCTCATCAGTGATGTTGAAAGTGGTTCTATTATTAACTATAGTCCCAATACACTGATACTGTCCACCATCAGATGTACGTAGTGGATTGATAGTGAGTGTGGAGTTACTCTGTGTCATAGTTACAGTTACTCTGCTATTACTAGTGTTGACTGGACTACTATTTCTAGTCCAAGTGAACATAACTGGTGCTGTATTAAATTCCACTAAGCAGAGTACTAAACTGGTTGCTCCAGCAATTAGAGAAGAACCCATGTCATTTAGTGATACACTGATACTGGGTGCTATAAATGAAACAATACATGGTTATAGAAAAAATGAGTCTGGTTACGATGCTAGCTTACTGGAAGGTAGACTTGTCTTAAAGCTCATACTAGTTGTAGAAGTGTTCCCTATACAGTTAGTGACAATCACTGTGTAGTTGTATGTGGTATCCTCCTCCAGGTGAGTCAGTGTGATAGTGTAGGTGGAATTGGCAGCTATAATGATCTCTGTACCACTGACAGTGTTGCTCTGTTCAAGGTCTGTGTCTCTCTCCTGACCAGTGTATAGTATGTGGTAGGTCTCATTAGTGTATGCTATACTAGGGACAGTGATCATGATAGTGGCATTGGTAGGGTTGATAGCAGTGACAGCAGCCATGGGAGTATTGGGAACTGACATTGCTGTGTGCGTGCGTAAAAAGAAATAGAATTAGCACATGAAAATGACAACTAACTATAGTTAGGCCGAGTGGCAGGTGCTATGTAGAATAATAATTTATCTCAACAGCTCACCTCTACTAATCACAGTACTGCTGTCATTAGTGGTCACTGCTGGTGAGTCAAGGATCACAATCTTAGCCACACATTGATACAATCCAGCATCACTGACTTGAGCATTGCTAACATTCAAAGTGTTCACTACATATGTTCCATTATTAGTGACTGATACATCACCAGCACGAATTGAACCATTGTGTAGCCATTGGACCATTAGCTCAGGGATCACCACTGATGGCTTCATAGCTCTGCACACCAGAGTGAAGCTATCATGTGGGTCTGAATCAGGGCAGGCAGACTCTACTACAGCGACCATGGTAGGTGCAACTGTGAAGTTGCTGATACATGGATCTAAAGAAATGAATAAAGTAACACACAATGTACTAAGTCTTCATACCTTGTACAGTCACAGTAGTACTCTCATTGACCAGTGCAGAGTCCTCCACATACAGTAGTGTGTCGTTACTATCGATACTGATACTGCACTCATAGCTACCACTATCCATGCTACTACTGAGAGTACTAAACACTAGTTGAGTCTCATATCGGCTGGGTGAGGTCTCAGTTGCTGTGGTGATGTCAATACGAGGAGTTGTTGCATTTACATTGCCAACATTAGCTGTGTCAAAATCATCGTCACCATCTTTAGACCACATCATTTCCACATCGAATGGTGTGTTCACAGTGAGTGGTATTATGATAACACATGTTATGGTGAGAGTACTGCCAGCAAGATGGGTCTGTGTTGTGCTGCTGTTGACTGAGACAGTACCAATAGCAGAATAAAGTTTGAGAAAGACAGTGGGGGATGGGACTGCAATTTAGAGAAAAAAATCGATAACAAGAAATTGAGTTAGAAGTGAACACTCACTTTGTAGCCTGATGTCCACCATACTGTTGTTACTGACAGTGACATTGATGGCACTGATATTAACAATAGTAGTACATGTGTACAGTCCAGCATCAGAAGTATTGGTAGGATTGAATGTGAGAGTGACAGTGTTGTTAGTCCTCACAGGTGGTACACTAATGGTGTTCAGAGCTGTATCACCACCAGCACTAACAGCTTGCTTGGTCCACACAATGTCTGGTTGAACTATCAATCCTAGTACCACTCCAACTACACATGTAAGAGTGATGGAGGAGCCAGGCAACATGTCACCACTGGAGGTGGTCATTACAGTAGGAGGAGGAAGAGCTGGATAGGAGAATAAGTCAATAATACACGTCACATTAGTACAGTAGTACTCACGTTGTACAGTGATGTCAGCAGAGCTATTAGCAGCAGTAGATATGATAAAGCTGTCAGCAGGATCTGAATTGACATACACAACACAACCAAATGTTGTAGTGTCTACAACACTGTCCAGTGGACTGATGGAGAGTGTGGATGTGAAGGTAGATTGATTACCAGACTGCATGCTGTCTGATATAGTGATCCTTGGAGATTCCACTGGGGTAACCCAAGTGAAGCGTACCATCACATTGATATCATCCACATTAGTGAGAGTGATGGTGCAGTTGAGGTCACGAGCTGTACCAGCTACCATGGGTACTGATGGGTTGACAGGTTGGACTAACACTGTAGGAGGAGGGACTAGAGGAAGAGAGAGTATACTAGTACTTTATTTGAGTTTGGTATATGAAAGGTCTCGCCATAAGGAGTAATTTAAAATTTGTACCTAACACATGCTCATACACAATAATTGCTTTCCAAAGATAATCATTAAATATACTGATGTTAAAAAATATTTCAACTAATATTACATCATGTACATATAATACTCTCTTATGTTACTTAAGCTAGTTGCACTGTATTTGTGTTTGGTATTCAGTAAATGAAAGATGTGACCATAAGGAGTAATTAATTTTGGTACCTAATACTTGCACATACACAATTTAGTTCCAAAGATATTGAGACATAAGCACATGTTTCAATCAATGTACACAATGTACATACATGCAGACTGAATACATTGTATGTAGCCGCCATCTTGTTTTTTCGTTCATCCCTACATAGGGATGCACTACTGTGCCTCCCTAATACATACCGATATCTGGGATTTGTGTTGGTGATGGAGATGGCATGAATCCACTGCCACTCCCACTCCCATTCCCACTTCCACTGCCACTTTCAATACTGATGGGCACTGTGTAATCTGTAATAATGATAATAGAGATGCATTATAATTATGATCACTAGGTTGTTAAATAATTATACGCTATATTAGGGAGACACGGTAGTGTCTCCCTATGTAGGGTTGAACGAGAAAACAAGATGGCGGCTACATACAATGTATTAGCGTTCAAACGCTGATATTTCGCCTGGTGATGAATTTTATACGTCCAAAGACACTTAAATCTGCTATCTGGCGTTGCCCCATCTTACAGTAGCAAGGAGATCGCTCGAGATTGTTACTAAAGTGACGAACCTGGAAACGGTGAAAACCGAGTTTCGTCATCTTCGTTTTCTTCTTTCTTCTTTCTTTCTTTCTTTCTTTCTTTCTTTCTTTCTTTCTTCCTTCCTTCCTTCCTTCCTTCCTTCCTTCCTTCCTTCCTTCCTTCCTTCCTTCCTTCCTTCCTTCCTTCCTTCCTTCCTTCCTTCCTTCCTTCCTTCCTTCCTTCCTTCCTTCCTTCCTTCCTTCCTTCCTTCCTTCCTTCCTTCCTTCCTTCCTTCCTTCCTTCCTTCCTTCCTTCCTTCCTTCCTTCCTTCCTTCCTTCCTTCCTTCCTTCCTTCCTTCCTTCCTTCCTTCCTTCCTTCCTTCCTTCCTTCCTTCCTTCCTTCCTTTCTTCCTTCCTTCCTTTCTTTCTTTCTTTCTTTCTTTCTTCCACTCGCCTAGCACCTTTACGTGAGCAGTGCCGAGACCAAAACACCCACGAACAGTCGTGAAATTATCCTGGCATGTGCCTTTTGAACTTAGTTTTTAGCGAAACGGCGATATAAATTCCGCGATTTCTCGATCGTGATCCATTGTCAGCTAAGTGTTAGACGCCATTAATAATTATAGTGATTGCGCAATACGCACGTGACCAAGCTGTGGTTAGCGCACGTGACCAAGCACAAGCTTGAGTATCGCCACGCCGTATAGATCACAGAGAACACATATTTGTCTGGAGTCTTCGAAGAACGGTAAGCTAGCAAGCGCAGAATCACCATTCTGCCTTGCCAGATAATTATAACCGCCGTAAACAAGTGTGGGCGGGGCTCGTATGCACTGTATTCATGCATGCGTAGGCGAGCTGATATCTACAGCATAAGAATTATTTAGCTACAAGTTTAAAATTGTTAATAATAAAGAAAAGCCATCAACAACAGGAAAACCAAACCAATGGTGGAAACAAAGATGGCACAGTAATTGCATGATATTGAACTGCACTTCACTGAAAAAGAAAAAAGGACACAAACAAGAAAATTAAAAAGATTTCTATCGAAATCAAAAGGATGTAGGGTTGTGAAATCTACCACTGGTCAACAATGTAAACTAACAAGGAACAAGCATGGAATGGTAACACGATTGACTTGCTAACAGACCATAGATCCCTACATCAGTGGCTGTACATAAGCTGTCACAAGCTGAATGCACATCAGGTGTCAGTCAACAGCATCAAGCTGAACTAGCTATAGTCAACTACAGCAGCCACTGATGTAGGGATCTATGGTCTGTTAGCAAGTCAATCGTGTTACCATTCCATGCTTGTTCCTTGTTAGTTTACATTGTTGACCAGTGGTAGATTTCACAACCCTACATCCTTTTGATTTCGATAGAAATCTTTTTAATTTTCTTGCAACTGAGACTACAATACAAGACTTGTTCTATAGATATTTTTAATACTTGCTAATAATTATTGCATCATGATTATTGTGATGAATGAGCAACTCACTTTCAGGAAAGCAGTCAATCTCAAAAACATCATGACAGCAATCTCCTAGCCTGTGACAAATTTGATCACAGAAGCATGTTATTCCAGCACCAACCATGCAAGCACCAGTGCAACTCCCTTGACTACCATTACAGCAACCACCACTGAGCCCACGAAGCACACAAGAACCTGTAGTGAATCAACAAAATCGGATGATTTAAGGGGCCTTGGAGCAAAGGCAGGGGCATTTTTACAAGGATGCTTTCAGTGCTTGAGCACCCCCCTAAGAACCAGAAATTTCTTTTTTAATGAGGCATAAGATATAGTTAACCATGCTTAGCAAAATAATTAGTGTTTGCCATATTTAGTAAGGTGATTAGTGACTGGCTAGCCATAGGAATGCACGTTTTACTATACTAGCTCAGAGAACAGCTGCATTATGCATAGCTTGCTTGAATTTTGATTGTACTATAATAATAATAATAATAATAATAATTTCGGGCATGGTCAATAAATAATGGGTGTGGTTTATATGAATATATAATTAGACCATACCACGTGACTTTCGACCAATCAGATCGCTCAAAAAGTGTGCATTAAATAGCTTAATGCACACTTTTATTAATGCACCTCGCGGATTAAGTTCTTAATGCACACTTTTATTAATGCACCTCGCGGATTAAGTTCTTAATGCACACTTTTATTAACGCGCACTTGAACAAAATAGCAAGCACTCGGTCGGAAAGTCACCTGGCATGGTCTAAAACGTTTAGACCACACTAGGCGGTGCATTATATCGCGTAATGCACCGCCTAGTGTGGTCTAAATATTACTTAAGCACCCTCCTACTCCAAATCCTGGATACGCCACTGAAAGGCCTCTCTCGTCCATATTCATTCAACCAACTAAATCAGTTACTATGTCGATTTGTGCAGCCAGATTGAAATAGTGTAAACAGTCAGTTCTTTCAGAGTTGCAAAATAGTGTATTTCACATCTCATAAATTAAGTAGGCAAATGCTACACTCCTTGCAAAATTTCTAAATCCGCCGTACTATAAATAACATGTCACCAACGAGCAGTCGAGCAAGCACATCATACTTAGCATAGATGACAAAACTTGAACTTTCAACTCACAACAGAATTCTCTGCTCAATGCGATCACTACATACCTCTTCTAGTTATCATTCCTGGGTCCAGTGGCGGGCATACAAGACCATCTCCAGATCCTGATCCTCCACTACCTAATCCACTGCCTGATCCTAGCAAAAAAAACAGACTCCTCTCATATCATTATTTTGGTAACACACATATATGTACATACAAGAGAACCACAGGGCCATATCCGGAATTTGAATGAAGGGGTGCTCAAAGTAACCACACCCATACTTTCAGTTTCTACTAAGTACTGCAAATACGTGGTCAGGAGGTGCTTGAGCACAAAGCACCGTTCTATATACGCCTATGATAGCTACACCTTTTCGTCTGATGTTGATAAATTGTGCAAAAGTGTTCAACTGACCTTGTATGGTTGGTATACCTCCTCCTCCACTGTCTGATCCACTGCCCAATCCTAGGAAATAAACGGCTATTATAACTCAATGGTTATTATGTACTTTCTTAGGCGTAGTCAAGTGCGCCCCAGTGGTATAAGTATCTGACACGCCTTCTAAATAAACACTGGTTCCTACGCCTATGGTACTATGGCGGTAAAGCGGTTTGTACAAACGAACTGCAGTCAGCAAATGGCATTATAGGGGCTTAAAGGGTTAATATAATTATGAACAAGTTTGCAAAAATTTTGACATCAGAGTGTGGACGGTTTGTCATGAAATCAAACATGCTAAATATTGATTTTCACAGACTGAGTTATATTGACTTGGATCAACTTTTTATACCACATACTGTAGCTAGAAGTTAAAAATAAATTGCTCAAAATTCGTCCTAAAATCAATCTTCTCCGAGATTACTGATAGTGACCACAGTACCAACACATTGATACTGTCCATCATCAGAATGTGTGTACAGTGGATTGATAGTGAGTGTTGAGTTACTCTGTACAGCCACCCTTCCATCACTAGTGCCAATTGGATTACTATATATCTGAAGTGCTACAGCAGAGGGTACATGTACCATAGAGCATAAATAGTGATTGTATGATCTTAGCAATGAAAGGAGAGCCCATATTCACGTTATTCAATAATGATTTACGAGAACAGATGAGTGCAAAATGCAGTTTGTAGCTTCAATGTGATGTAATGCTTAAATATTCGGTATAAACTGGCACATAATTGGAGAAAAACTAGATATCCCACATTTAAAAAAAATTTAATGGCAAACCCTCATGCACAAGCTTATTCAATAATGATTATACTATGCATGACAGATGAGTGTATACAAATCAGAAATGCATAGTTAGTAGCTTCAATGAAGCATGTAATGCAATGTCCAAATTTAGATTTAAAGTTCATCAGGGTGGTGAATCACCACCCAACTTCTCCCGAAACCCACGCAACGAGGAGGGGAGATAGATTGGTAGTCACTCATGGGCCACCCCCTCGGAATATGCTGATACCACACATACATATAGCAGCTGCTGTGAGGGCCGGGACTTTTTGCGCTAATAGCACGTCATTATCCTCACCAACGGTGGGGGCATACCCCATGCAACGCTGTGACCAACAGTCGATCAGCGTAGTCAGAGGGTGCAGTGGTGCAAGGCACAAATCAACCACAACCAGTCTGATGGTCTGCTCATCAGATTTGCTAGCACCATGCACCTACTTGCGCTGCTAATACTCAGACTCCAAGCTGCCAGGTCCCGGCCCTCGCCAACTTCGGTGCCACGCGAGGTGCAACTCGCTGGACGCTGAGGATGGGAGTGTATGGGTCTTTGAGACACCCTCCAATAGTGCGCAGCACTATACACTCCCAACCAACTCGTTAATTTGATTATTATTATTATTATTATTTCTAACTAGTAATTATTATTATTATTATTTATTTTATTTTGACTACATGTACTATAAACTGACGACAGGAATTCATAAACACAACCTATTATGATAAAGACAAATAGTAATGCATTACAACAATCATAATAACGTCGTATTCAATCATAGTGACCTATAACAGAGTGTCTCCGAGCACGAAAACAACATACAATTACGCACAAAGTACAAAATCCATCCATCTGGCAGAAATAGGTTGGGGTCATGGAGACTGGATACCCGACATGATCCGTTGGGAAATCCCTAGCCATGTTTGGGGCGGTGTTCGTATATATCGTAGAAATGAGGACGACTTCCAGCGACCTAAAGTTTGAATTAGTGAGTCGGGAAATCCGGCTAATGCCGCAGACGTGGCCGCACCAATCCGGAAACTGTGACCGGTAAATCGTGACACATCTAATCCCGTGGATGAGAGGGCTGATCGGACCGCCGAGACCAGTTCGGACCGAAGAAGGGGAGTGCCGTTCTCATGAATGAACAAGGGGCCGGCAGCAGAGGAGCGAAGAGAGAGATATGCGAGAATCGCCGTAACTGGGCATGATCTTGAGTCGGTTTTTCCAATGTACAGTGTGCAACCATGACCGAAAGGGTCAGTTTTGCTCCTACGTAAGGTCACTGTCAGATATGTGGGGTTATTAGTGCTATCCACTTGAACATCGGACGGAGATAACACCGTCTGGTGAGAGCTGCCGGATGTCAAGGTAAACTCGCCCGCACGCAGAAAAGCAAAAAATCCCAATGAGCACGCTGCCCAAAGCATGATCCGCTCATACGTCGGTGACTCCACAGACCAAACACGAAATAGTGTCTCTAGTATGTCCAGCGTAATAGGTAGACGGGTAGGGTGGTCGCCTGCCGTCTGCAGTCGGCAAAGACCACGCACTGTGTAATGCAATCGCGCCATGTCTGGAAGTGACGGGTCCATACCTGAGAGGTTAATCTGGAAAAAACGTAGTGCACTCAAATAAAGCCTGACAGAACTCGGAGCAAGATGTACATTATAGAGATGAGCTACAAAACGACAGAGGTTTACTTGTGTTAGCGGGAATGGTGTGAGGCCGGACTTACGACAAAAAGCTAAAAAACGAGACAGAGCTGACCGGTAGGTTCTCATGGTATTGGGTGAGAGGCCGGCCGTAAAGAGGCTTTGAACTGTATCATCCAAGAGGCGGAGCTCCAGTCCGGCATCTGCGCCAGCATGACGTTGAGGAGGGGAGGAGGGATGAGATACTGGGGTACCTGAGGGAACAGAGAACGGAAGAGAGATATGTTACCACGTGACAGTGCATCGGCAGCAGTATTATTCGTGCCTGGGATGTGTTCCGTGGAAAAGGTGAACTTGTAATACACTGAGTAAAACTGAAGGCAGCGCAACAGCTGGCATAGATGAGGGGAGTCAGCATTTAAGCGATTAACCACCTTTACCACTGCTATGTTGTCTACATTAAACCGAATGTGGTGACCAGACCATATATGGCCCCAGCATGCTGCCGCGAGTACAACTGGTAGGAGTTCCTTAGCCGAAATATCAACTGATTGCCACCAATGAGGCCATCGCACGCTGAACCAGGCACCATTAGAAACAAAGGCTCCGCAGCCAAACGACCCCGAAGCGTCAGAGTAGACATTAACTGAAACCGGCCTCTTCGTGTAGATGGAGACCCCATTCCACTTCTCTAAGAAGAATAACCACCATGCCAGGTCGGCTCGTACTGGAGCCTTAAGCCGCACAAAAAAGAATGGTCGTGAAGCAGTAGGAAGTAAGGCAAACATTTGACGAAGGTACAGCCGTCCAGGGCGCACAGCTGTTGCTGCATGAGACAGATGACCAAGAAGCGATTCCAGTTCCCTTCTTGTGCAGCTTGTCCGGCCACACCACTCCCGGACTAAGGCTTTAAGACGCATCAGCTTATCCCGAGGTAGACTGAGCTGACCTGTGAGTGTATTGATTTGGAAGCCGAGGAAGATCACTTGAGCTGCTGGACCTTCCGTCTTATGTTCTGCAACCGGTACTCCGAGCTCTTGAAATACCGAAGTGGCAATACTCTGTGCCTGTGCTGCTTCTCCAGAATATGGATGGCCAATAAAGAGAAAATCATCTAGGTAATGCAATAAATATTGTATCCCACTAAAATGGAGGGCCCATGCCATGGCATCGGCAACTGCGGTAAACAACTTTGGAGCCGACCTCAAGCCAAATGGGAGTGAACGATCAACATATGTGTGCCCGTTCCAAGTAATCCCCAAGAGATGGTAGTCGTCAGGGTGAACCGGAACCACACGATATGCATCCTTAAGATCCATCTTTAGTAGCTCCGTACCTGGACCTAAATGACGAATCAGCTCAATAGCATGCATTGTCCAGAGAAGCGTAACGAAGGGAGCATAAGGCCTCATCAATGCCACTGTTGACGCTGGCAGCCCTCGGAGAAGAGAGATCAACTATCATGCGCCATTTCCCTGACGCATGGCCCTTTGGCACGAGCCCGATGGGGCTTGTATGGACAAACCCTCGGAAAGAGTACAGTATTGGGCCGACTAGGCGCCCCACTTTCACTTCATCAGCAATGTAGGAGCCCACCACCGCCTGATTAGCTAAGGAAGATGGATGGTTGACGCCGCGTGACCGGAGCGCGCCCCTACTGGAAGAGTAGCCCACCCGGAACCCATAAGACAGCCCTCTTAGTATGAACGCTGAGAACTGCTGGTCTGGATGAGACTGTAAATGGCGAGCAAATGCCTGCACCGAGAGAGGAGTGGGACCACGTGACCACAAGTGTGGTATTGAACCACATGATGAAGACTCGAGATGGAGGAGATCCTGTAAATAGCGATACCGTCCCGCAGTGATCCCCATCAACTGCCGAGACCAATTGCCTGGCAGCTCCTTCGGGCCTTCTGTGTGGGAGAGAATAGAGAATGGTGCATTCATGTGCAGAGGAAACCATGGTAAGTTAATGGCTGTGAATCTCTACAGCTTATGTCCAATGGTGATCCCACACTACATCGCTACAAATACCTCGCCCAAATTGTACCGTTCCTAAAGCAGCGCCAGGTTCGCAGGTACCAGCCTCATGCAGTTCTACTACTGATGCAAATCATAGTGCTACCATGCACGCACCTTAACGTTATTCTTCGCTCAACTGTCAACCCAAACACATTGATTAACACGACAAGTAAACAGCCCGAAACAGGGTCATACGTAACAACAAAAGATGGTATGAAGTGAGATAATAAAGGCAGAAACACCTGGTCAATTAATAATGATACTGGATAAACAATTATGATAGCTCGGTTGTCAGCTAAGGAACTGAGATAAGCAGTGAATTCCTTTAACAATCATGTTTGTTTCTGACCGTCTCCAGATCGAGATGTGCCGGAAGGCTGATTAGCTCTGTTCTCCCTAGGGTTGCGCCTATATGGTGAGCCTGATGGTGTGTCGTCGCAATCCCGTGCCTTGTGTTGCTGCCTACATGTAGCACATATATGTCTGAATGAACAAGTTCCTGGATAAATACAACGGCCAGAATTCCATGAGGAGCAGATGGGGATTGGACGGCTGAATGCACGTCGATCACCTGAACTGGGAGGCCTCCTAGTGTTCACGGGTGGCTGCATCGTCAGTGGCTGCTGCAGTACACTGAGAGCGCACTGGGAGACAGAATGATCGACCCCAGTGCATAAAGAACAGTACATACCCCCAGCAGACCGTTGTCCCAGAATCGTGCATGCCTGCAGCTCAGGCGAAATAACATTCCACCGCATTGATTGATCAATCGCTGCCTGTGAGCGAAAGGTACGGTCATAGTCCTGCCACCCACGACCCCCATGACGTAGCGCCTCTCTGATGATGAGACGACAATAAGTAAGCATGTCGCACGTTGCTGGATCAGTGGCCCGTACCGTGACATACGCCAGGAAGCAGTACACCCAGGAAATTAAGGATGGCACTTCACGAAGTCTTGTGCGCAGCATTCCAGGTGTGGCACCGATCATCACTTGACCGTGAAGAGACTCCAGCTGGTCGTACAGAGCCATGTTGTCGATCAAAAGATCTCGCATTTCGACAAACTCCCCGGCTAGAATACGTCGTGTCAGACGACCTGAAATTGGTTGGAGTGCTGCCGAGAGGATAGTACCACGGCTAACAGTGGGATGTGTCTGAGTGCTGGTAACCGATGTTACGGTAGTCTGGAATCCTGAAGCATTGGAAACGGATGAATTGACTGGAACAGTTGTTGCGACAGATGTAATTGCTGACGCAGGAGGCCGAGTGCCTAGCGGGAGAACAGCACCTGTGCGAATATAGCAAAGAAACGATAACAGCAGATCATCACGTGCAATAAATCAGAGCCACTTCAATCCGGCCAGATCATACACATGTGCGTACATTCCCATAAAACAGGCATACAAAGGTGATGTCACCGGACTATATACGTCAGAGATCCTGTGATATGTCCGGAGGTTGCATTTGTTGCTCGTAATGGTTGGGTTCTTATAGGTAATGACTGTATACCATGGCGATCGATAAGCAGACATCTCTATGCGAAGGTCAATACGTCGTTTGGCTAATAACAATAATAAACATCGACTACCTGCCAACCAGTAGCAAGGGTAATTGCTGGAATAGAGAATGTCTACAACCACGGTGACGCATAAGCAACCACCTACCAGAAAGAAACATTCTTCTTGCACAAGGTGACAAAAACAATTGACGCCTTATCCCAACACTTGCAGAGAATGTATATCTCAGCAAAGTGCCGATATGCTTGAAGCCCACCATGCGGCATCCAACTTGGATGCCAGCATGTAACTATCGCGGAAAGACGATCAGCAGGAATCCCTTCAATGGGACCAGTCTGATCGAAAACAAGCATACGCGGGAAACACTACGTGTCTTAATACATAACCCAATAGCAACGACGATCGCCAAAAAACAGACAGGTAGGCGTAAGCCTAACAGCCAATTACTGCCTACGCAATACGACAACAATAACCATAATCGACATCATATCCCCAGTGACTAGGGAGTGTACGTACCAGAGAGTTCAGATCTTAAAAACAATTGCAACAATCACAAATCATGACATAACCCAACCAGTCGGAAACACATCCCAAATGAACACAATGCGTTACGGCACTAGAATGTGATTAGTAAATTTAACAAACCATGCATGTACACAGAGTAAAACCGTAGATAATATGCTATTAAGATGTACCTGAAGAGGATGGGCTGTTAGAGGTGGAGCCAGCGACGTGCCCGGACTCTGCGAGGACTTGCTGGACTGCCTCCCGTACCAGCCCTAGGAGATACTCTGAGTCTGTCTCTACGTCCTCGGAATCCTGATCCGACTCCGGGGAGGTAGATGATGTTGATGGCTGAGGTAAAGTGACAACGCCAGCATGACCTCGACCAGCCCCACGGCCTCGGTCAGTTCCCCGGCCTCGGTCAGCTCCGCGGCCTCGTCCACGAGCGTTGGCAGTCGCGGGAACTCCGCTACCAGCAGCGGCAAGAGTGTTGGCAACCGTGGACGACCTTCCCGAGCGTCTCACACGACCCTGTCGTCCACGAGGCATGATCGTCAATGTGTTGGTAAGCAATAACAAGGGAGCAAGACACGGTGAACAGCGATGGAGCCAGGGAGGGAAATAGCAAGTCACTTCCAACAGCTAGTAAAAATCTTCTGCATCCAACATGTGCCACTGAGCGCATGCGCACGCATGAGAACATAAGCTCCACCCCTTTCACAATAACTAATTTTAAAGCGTCGCTCTAAAATAATATTTAACGCTTAATAAGAATAATTATTGGATATAAACTGACTCATAATGGGAGATATACAAATGTAAAAACTACTGCCAAACTCTCAATTGAAGATGTACAAGCTTACCAGGTTGAATAACTGCTACATTACTGCGAGCACTGGGTAATGTATTAGTACCACCAAATGCTACCACAAAGATGGAGATTTCTTGTACTATAGATACACCAGTGATAGCCAGTTCGATATTAGTAGTAGTTCCTGCACTGAGTACATCACCACCATCCACCTGATAGAACACCTCATAGCCATCTGGTACTGGAGATGGAGCATCCCATGACACAGTAACTTCAGTATCAGAGCTCCGATTGGCAGCAACATTAGTAGGTGTACCTGAAACTGTAAGGAATACAGTTATGAGCGGCTAGTGTGTACATGTAGCATTTTTATTCACCAGTGATCATTGCAGTAGATGATTCTGGTGTTCCAAGTGTCACAACTTGTGCTGGCATGTTATCATTTCTACCCATCACCGTTACATTACATCTGTACTCTCCTGCCTCTCTCTCCCTCACAGTCACTGTCACTCTGGTCACATCAGGCATGTCTGGCTCTGATACATTGACAGAGTCTACATCGCCATTTTGCACATACTGTGCTTGAAGAACCTCTCGAGAGATCGTGTATAGTGATGTATTCAAGGTCTGACCATTCCTTGTACATGTCACCATGGTGGGTGGGCCATTGGAAGTGTTGAATGAGAAAGTAAAGACAGGTGGGTCAGCATCTCGTGAGGATATGAGGGAAAACAGCATATTGGTGTCAACATTAGGACCATCTGTATTGTTTTTTGGTTATTATTTTTACAATCAACAGGTCCATAATATGTACTCACCATAGTTGTCATATATTGCTCCAGTATACACACCTGCTGTCAGTGTGTGAGTGATGTTCATCTCATCACAGATCATACACTGCACTAGTCCAGTTCGATTGGTACCTCCTAGTCCAGTATCTCTCACCAGCCCCACCTGACCATTACATGTCACCATCTGGTATGGCTCATCAGGTGAGTCAATGTCCATTGAAGAGACTGCAGTAGATCCAGGAGGTTGAAACCACATGCCATTATTGCTGTCAGTATTAGCACTCTGACACCACAAGGCTAGAGTGGGACTCAAGCCAGGATTAAAGCTTCTTGCTTCTATCTGACTAGCACGCAGCATCAGGTAGTCTGGTATAGGCTCTGAGGCCTCTTGAAAATACAGCCTTACACCTGTAGCAATATTCTAATTTTATACACGAAAAACTTATAGAACATGATTAACCTTGAGTTGGTAGGTCAGTGTTGGGTATTACTGGTCCAGAAGTGATCATACCAGGAGTACAATCTTGCCCCAACGAGCGCATCGCCATCAACACGAGCATCATGAAAACCCTACCCGGAGTATAGCATTCGCTACTGCAGCTGAACCTATCCATGCTTTGTCGCCGCTATACATGTAGGCTGAGGTTCGTTAAATTAAATTTGTTACTCTCACGCGCATAGTTAGAAGCCAGATGATTGTACGTAGCCTGCCGGCTGTTATCATAGGCTAACCAAACTATCCACACACTGCCTATGATAACCACGCACAGCGCTGTAACTTCTAAGTTAACTTGAGTACAAAACACCACACTATTATTAGAGATTGAAGTCTTATGCTGCTGGGTTCTGCATATAGTGGGTATAGTATCTCCCAGTATGTCAGTCTCTTCCATAGAGTGTGTGGTCATTATGGTAACTCTTCCTTGTTTCTTCTTCAGAATGAGGTTCCATATGTTGCAGTGAATCTTCCAGTAGTGGGTTTATATCTGACAGAAGGAAGAGAAAATGTAGGAACTATGTACACTAATGTAGTGTTACCCAGAATCACAATTGGAGGATAACCAATAATAAGCAAGGGCAACACTAAGTCTCCTCTTCATTCCTCCACTGTAAGTATACACACGTTGATCAGCAGCCTATGGAAGAGCACACCACTATTATGTCTTACTAAGTCAAAGAATGATTATCTCAAATCGAGTAGCTCCACTGTCTTCAACAGTTCATTCACTTCTTCAGCTTGTCTGTCACTGCTTGCTCATTGTTATTGTTCTGATTCTAATAATAGTCTTTGACAACATCACAAACTGGTTCACTAAATTTCTGAACTACTATTTTTTATGAGTGGTTTAAATACTACGTAGGTTAAGTATATATATAAATTATATAGTGAATACTGAAATTTGATGATCTTTGACTAGTGATGTCAGCATCATGTTGTTTTGAAGAGATCTTCATACTCAATGTCAGACTGCCGCAGTGCTGCTGAATAATCTGTCATCTTGATATCATTACTGTGATAAGTGAAAGTAAACTGTGACAATTCCCACTGAAGCCCCAGTACCAGCTATCGTGTTTGCTTGTCAGGCACTGGATCAACGGCTTGTGATTATTGCAGGCTATATCTTTAAATATAACACATACTTCAGTTTATAAAAATCTATACCTTTTTAAGTGTATTGTCTTTTGTCTAACACAATGGCACAGTGGTTATGATGCCCAATCAGAGATGCTACTAACATCACTCCAACCACTTTCTGATATATAGATGAGTCATAGACAATGACGATTTAGATGACGGAGCCAGCAATGTGGATGTTGGTGATAGTGGTGGGACTAGTGAAATGGATGAAATAGATGATTCTGCAAAAATAGTTGAATGTGATTGCATGTAAATCCTTGTTCATGCAATGTTGCATCAACTCATGCACTTCCAGTATAGAACACTCCATTTACATCAATTGTTACCATGACACTGAACTCGTACATGTACTTGATTGTGTTCTATACTGTGAAAACTAAATGAGTGAGCTGTGAAAACTAAATGAGTCTTAAATAAATTCACAAACTACAGCTACAGAGTAAACACAATAACACACAATCAATGTTCCAGTTACTGTAGATCGAATGTGACAGCTGTTTTTTTTCTCTCCTGCAGCCCTGACACTACTCCAGAGGTGGCACTTGCTGGAAAGCTAACATTGAAGGAGGCAGCGATGTGGTTGTTGGTGATAGTGATGGGACTAGTGAAATGGATGAAATAAATGATTCTGAAAGAATAACTGTGATTGTAAATCCATGTTCATGCAATGTTGCATCAACTCACCTCCAGAGTATAAAACACTCCGTTTACATTAATTTTTACCATGACACTGAACTCGTACTGCAGTCCTTCCTGCAGTCCTGACACTTCTCCAGAGAAGGCATTTGCCGGGAAGCTGACGTTGAAGGAACCACACATCGTAGTGTAATGCACAGTATAGTGATACTCATTTTCTTGTAGTGTTACTGGAGTCCATGAGACATTAATTGCTGTGCTGTTCAGTGATATTACACTAACTCCTGAAACATGAGCTATACATAACCAAAAAGATCAGCTGAATGACAGAAAATGGCAATAAAATTAATGATTACATAAACTATATGTAGCAGTATATGTTTGTATTGTCACAATCTCTCCTTGTCGAATTACAACAACAATGTTAGGGGTGATCGAGGTCCCTCAGTGTGTGCTGTGTGGTTGATGTGTTGAATTCTACTCCTGTGCTGTAGCTAATCTGGTACATAGTAACGCGTCCATTGGGAGGACTCCATGAGATGGTGAGCTGTACCACACTACCACTCCTGGGGTGGCTGACAGATCAGACACTGGACAAGGAACTGCACAGGAACATACAGTCACAGTGACTATGTACTAAGTGTAGTCCGGCCACATCACTCACCATCCTGTAGTGTCTCCACAGTGAGTGCTGGATCACTGTATGGTCCAGTCCCTCCAGTATTGACTGCTGCCACTTGCAAAGAATTGTTGGTGAATGGAGTCAGTCCAGTCAACACATGCTGTCTGCTCTCCTCTCCTGCAGTGTTTACAATGGAGATACTATTGCTGTAACACAGTCTGTATCCAGTGATTGGTACTCTCTGGTCAGGGCGGGTACTGTCTCCCACACTATACAGTGAGTGACCTAGCTGCTCGTGTTAGTGAGTATTCCAGGAGCACCAGTAGGAACCAGAGAGAATGAAGCGGAAGTATTATGAAACATTTTACATACTCTCATGCAGTGGTAGTATTAGTAGTAACTATTATGTCCGATTCAAGGCTAGTAGTACCAAATGCAGTTGTCATGCACATACCATTAGGAGAGAGATGGTGGGTGTGAGAGAGAGTGGGAGGATGAGGATGGGTATAGGTGTGGGAGAGAGAGAGTGGGAAGAAGAGGGAGAGAGAGAGTGAGTGAGTAAATTTTGTGATATTTTTAGTACCTAGAGCACCATTACATCAGTGCAGTATGCTGTAATGCTGCACCGGAGCACCTGAGAATAAAAAAGGCTCCGATGTGGTAATGCTGTATACATGTAGAACAAGTGTTACCAGGATCGAGATCAGTGATGGTATACATAGTTACTAGCATTGAATAGCTTGTGGTATTGTGACAGTTGTCTGCATTTGTTTCAATATACAACACAGTTCTCACCACAAATCTGCTGATCAGCAGATTGCAAGACTTTTAGATTATAGACTTGAGCATCGATATGGGAATGGTAACGTATGATATAGAATTCTAGATAGCTCCTAACAAAAATGCAGCCGAAAATATTAACAAAACATTCAAAATTAATGCACTTGAAAGGCCTCTTATTGAAAGACCTAGATTCAATGTATTCTTCAAATGAATGGAACTGTAGATCTAGAATAGGAGCAATTTAAATATCCGCCAATAAATTATACTAAAGGTACATGTAATGCATAGTGATATCAATCTTGCGTATTAATTATTGTTTGGTTTTGTACGTTTTGATCAAATAACAATCCACTATAATCAGTTTATATCACACATTGTCAACTGCACCTTAATACAAAGCCAAATGAGGTTTGAAATTGAGGTTTGAAATTATCAATTTCTTTTAATTTCTCTCTTGGTAATTGCAAATTAATTAGAGGGGAGGAGGCTAGTCCTGACTTGGCTTGGAAACTACACTTATCTATAAAGTTGAATGACATGCATGCTTGTGTTATTCAACACTAGCTATAGCTAGCTACAATGTGTCAACAATGTTTATCTAATCCTAATGTTGTAAACTAATGTTGTGTTTTAAAGACTTGTCTCTTCATCCTCACTACCACTAGCATCAAAGGTCACTTCAGCTGTCTCAATATCATGGGTCTTGCGTATGGTTGATGATCGCTTTATCCGAATTTCAGAAAGATTTTTTGAAAGAGTCTTCACTGTAGTATCATCTTCACCTGATGGTGAGGTAATGAGGTCAACCAACAAGTCAGGAGCATCATCAATATCTGTTTCATTAATAGCAGAGGCATAGTTGACTATAACCAATTCTTCATTGTGCTTCTTAACTGCTGCTTTCAAAGTATTAGAAGAAAATTCTCTTTGAGTGGACAGTTTGGTACTTGCAGTGTTTCCGGATATTGAAGAGTGCTTGATTCTTGTTGAGTAAGCACCTCTCTTTCTTTTAAGACAAGAACACAAGAAATTATACCACAAGTTACGAGCATCACGATTAAGAGCTACAAAGAACACAAAGAGGAAGAAGCCCTGGAGAGAATTGAAGAACACAAACAACCATTGAATGGCAAAGGCAGCATAGATGTTAGTATCAGCTCCAACTACTGTAAACAGTAGAATAGTCCATGAGAGCCCCAGTAGAGACATGAATCCAGCTAGCAATGCAAGTAGTTTGCAAGTGTCTTTGGAAGACATAGGAAATTTTTGTTGTTTTTGGCTGCCTTTGCGAGCCAATTTGCTCTTTTGTTGGCTGACTTTTAACCTAATGACTACATAGCTTGATGCAATGAAGATACAGGCATTGAAGAGAATGACGAGAATAATTGGAACAAGAAATACTCCAAAGAACACACCAACTTCACTAATGAAACAACTGCACGAACGAAACAAAATTAAAATACTGTATATTCATGAAACTCACAATCCTCTAGTTGTGTTAGATTGTGTGATATAGTAGTCAGGATTGATACTCACAGATACTATCACTGGTAGCAGAGGACAAGCTGCAGAATCATCATTATAATTATAACGCTAATAATTGTTTCAAGTTGTAATTTGACTTACCCCAACAGACAATTGAAACGATCACCATATAAAGTGTCGTTCCCTTCTTGAAGACAATCACCAGCTTTTGAAAGAGAAGTACAGCTTCTGCACCCATCCACATCCAGACAACCAGGATGAGGTAGTGGAGGAGCACACCCACAGTGATACAACCAGCTCTGTTCTCAGTACGACCAATACCAGCCACAAACACTATCAACATGAGCAACATTGACACTGCTAGCTGTACATGAAACCTAGTCACATCTCTTTGACGAAAGGTCCTGAAGAGAACAGTTAAGTTCATGTGATTAATCATTAGTACATTGTTACCTAAATGCCAGGTAAGTTAATAGCATGATGACCAATCCTATTAAAGAGAACAGAACTCCAACGTATGTTGTAACATCAAGTGCTAATATGTATTCATCCGGTAGTACTGTAACATTTTCATTACCACCTTGCAGTCGAACAGAAATGTCCTACAATTGAATATTTATTAAGATAACAGTGCTAGTGTAATATTAAGAACTTATTTACCACAAGGCAGGCAAAGTTTGTGAGGTGGTCACATTCACAACTTGCTACATTGGTTGATCGATTGAAGGATGTCAGATTACAGCCGCCAGTATTCCAGTCACCATTACCATCTAACAACCATTATTCACTTTGTGTAATTTAGAAGATTAGAAACTTACTTGCTGCTTTGAAGTCCCAGAAAACACATCGTCTACTAGCAATGAACTCATTCATTCCAGTATTGGGTAAATTTGTTAAGCGTAGTTGAAATGTTACAGGATTAGCAAGTCTTGTTCCATCAGCAATGCCACTAACTTGCACTGAGACTACCTGACTGCCGACAACAGTACTAGATGCAGTGGTATCCAGTGATGTGTTTCTCACAGGGAATAGTGCCGGTGAGTTGTATACAGTAAAAGCTATTGACACAGCACTACTCTCATCTTGAATGCTGCTAATGATTTCCTGTGGAAGAGAAAGTGCAGCATTCAAGCTCAGAGGAAGCTCATCTGATTTCTCAGTATTAGATGTTGATAATTCCAGTTCTTGTGAATCTATAAATGGAATTAATGAAATTTATCGGGACAGTATTTTGACACAGACCTGATGACTGTCCTACTGACAGTGTTCGACCTCTGAACTCTCCTCTATTAATCTGTGCAGGAGAAATCACTTGTAAGTTCATCATAAGTGTTGTGGTAACTGACTCGTTCTCCTCTCAATGCCAAGTCTCGTTCAACAACAGAAATATTAGTAAAGTTGTCTGATTGAATCAAAGCATCAACAATATTATCAAATGCTTGCACAATCCTGAAGAATGTGATGTTTCATAGTCATCTAGACACACATGACACTCACATATTACTCTGTTCTTGAACAACCTCCATTGGCCACTCCTCTACATTGTCCAGTATTCCCACAGCATCAGACGTAGCCTATTATTTCCGATGAGATGCCAGTTAATAATAATTATTATTTGCTACAATGATCATACTAACTTGACTGGCTACTTCAAGTGTCAAATTTTGAGACTGGATTACATTCGCAGATTGTGTGAGTACATCTGCTACTATATCCAGATTATCTCTGTTCTGATCTGATGTCTCATTTGCTGATGATACAATACTTGTGACATTATTGATGACTGAGTTCACATTGTCAACACTGACATTCACCTTTATACAAATGTTCTTCATAGTATGCCATATAGGTCACCATAACTGAGCTCACCTGTTGAATGTTGCTGAACTGTGTACTGACTACTGTTCTACACTGACTAACAGAAGGAGCTGCCCAATTGAGTCTAGACACACATAGTCTAGTTGGCATCTCTTCAGTTGGTCCATAGCGGCAGCTAGTACTGGCTGTAGTGTTCACCTCAGTCTCATTCCAATTAAACAATCCTCTAGTTCCTTCATCAGTGGTTTCATAATTACAATATCCGAATCCTGTATAAAGAAAAAAGTTAAATGCATAAAGCAAAGTTATGTGTAAAAAATCTTTGACCTGATCTTATCTCTGTTCCTGGTGTAGAGAAGTTGTTAGCTCTTACTACAGTAATGATCTGGCTGAAGAAGCTATCAGGAGATAGTGACTGGTCCTGAGGATTGTTTGGTCCAACTATAGTACAACCCACTCTGTCTCTACTGCTTGCTGCATCAACTACTCGACTAGCATGATAATCAATTACAGTAATAATAGTCTCAAATTTAACTATACCTTGCTACATTTTCACACTTGAATGTTGTTACATTGACATGCTGTAAAACCTGTACACATTAAAGCAAAGATAATGGAAGGCATTTATGATACGTAATACATACAAGATTCTCAATGTTACGAAGAGCTCCTTGTATGTTCTGGCCTGCCAGGATATCACTCAAATTTGAGGAAAACCTCATGTACAATGTGAAGTTCATTACAGGTTGATTAACTGAACAATGCATGAAATATTTTAGTAGTGCCAAAGCAATAATAGTTCCTCACTGATTCTGCAGTCAGTAACATCAACAGCAATCCATGATCCTCCTTTTGTGCAAGATCGACTGGCATTATAACCTGGTCTGAATACACATTTCTGTGAAACAGTGTCTCCTACTGGTGTTGCTGGCCAACTGTAGGTACCAAACTGCTCTGTTGTGGAGTTATCAGACTCACAGACAACTGCATGTACAATGTACAATGTACATTGTGTAAAATGTGTCAATATAA
>OZ024790.1:3566457-3613957 GCA_964017065.1 Haliclona indistincta | reverse complement strand
ACGGTAAGCTAGCAAGCGCAGAATCACCGTTCTGCCTTGCCAGATAATTATAACCGCCGTAAGCAAGTGTGGGCGGGGCTCGTTTGCACTGTATTCATGCATGCGTAGGCGAGCTGATATCTACAGCATAAAAATTACTTACCTACACGTTTAAAATTGTTAATAATAAAGAAAAGCCATCAACAACAGGAAAACCAAACCAATGGTGGAAACAAAGATGACACAGTAATTGCTTGATATTGAACTGCACTTCACTGAAAAAGAAAAAGGACACAAACAAGAAAATTAAAAAGATTTCTATCGAAATCAAAAGGATGTAGGGTTGTGAAATCTACCACTGGTCAACAATGTAAACTAACAAGGAACAAGCATGGAATGGTAACACGATTGCCTTGCTAACAGACCATAGATCCCTACATCAGTGGCTGTACATAAGCTGTCACAAGCTGAATGCACGTCAGGTGTCAGTCAACAGCAACAAGCTAAGCTGAACTAGCTATAGTCAACTTTAGCAGCCACTGATGTAGGGATCTATGGTCTGTTAGCAAGGCAATCGTGTTACCATTCCATGCTTGTTCCTTGTTAGTTTACATTGTTGACCAGTGGTAGATTTCACAACCCTACATCCTTTTGATTTCGATAGAAATCTTTTTAATTTTCTTTTAAAAAGTAGGAATCGTTATTGTTCAGCTTACGTACCTTCTACTGTCAGTTGTATGCTCTCACTAACATTGTTGTGTAGTACATACTGCTGTCCTGATGATGGTAGCACTGTAGCCATGCAGGTGATGGTCCTACCATTATCACGCGTCATATTGAACCGGTTGATACGTAGAGTGTCACCAATGATATTGTAGTCAGCTCCAGTGGTGAGTAGTGATGGTCCCAGCCATTGATACATGATAGTAGTGGGTGTGTCCACATACTCACTGATAGTTGCATTACACTGGAAGTCACTAAATGTGTCCACATACAGTGTATCATTAGGCATGATGGTCACTGTGACACTGATGATGGAGACTGCATGGGAATGAAGTATTATGACAGTCACGATTGTGTTGTTAATTATACATGTACCCACTTGTCACGTTAAGGTCAATCTCATCAGGGATGTTGAAAGTGGTTCCATTATTAACTATAGTCCCAATACACTGATACTGTCCACCATCAGATGTATGTAGTGGATTGATAGTGAGTGTGGAGTTACTCTGTGTCATAGTTACAGTTACTCTGCTATTACTAGTGTCAACAGGACTGCCATTTCTAGTCCAAGTGAACATAACTGATGCTGCATTAAATTCTAATAAGCACAGTAGTGTGCTAGTTGCTCCAGCATTTAGAGAAGAACCCATATCATTCAGTGATACACTGATACTGGGTGCTATGAATGAAACAGTAATGGTTAGAAAAATGAGTCTGGTTATGATGCAAACTCACTAGGAGGAGGACTTGTCCTAAAGCTCATACTAGCAGTGGTAGTGTTTCCTATACAGTTAGTAGCAATCACTGTGTAGTTGTATGTGGTGTCCTCCTCCAGGTCAATCAGTGCGATAGAGTAGGTGGAGTTTAACTTAGTGGCATTAATGTCTGCTGTACCACTGACAGTGGTGCTTTTAGTCAGGTCAGTGTCTCTCTCTTGACTAGTGTACAGTATGTGGTAGGTCTCATTAGTGTATGTTATACTAGGGACAGTGATCATGATAGTGGCATTGGTAGGGTTGGTAGCAGTGACAGCAGCCATGGGAGTATTGGGAACTGACATTGCTAAGAAAATGAAATAAATCACGTTTAGAACACTGACGATTCAATGATAAATTTATTGCAATTGTGATTAGTGATAAGCAACTTAGCTCACTTGTAACATCCACGGTACTGTTCATTGTAGCAGACACTGGTTGAATTGATTCAGGAATCACAATTCTCGCTACACATGTGTACACACCAGAATCATTAACTCGAGCATCACTGACATTCAAAGTGTTCACTACATATGTTCCCTTATCACTGACTGATACATTACCAGCACGCATTGAACCATTGTGTAGCCAATGCACCATTAGGTCAGGGATCACCACTGATGGCTTCATAACCCTGCAGTCCAGAATGAAGCTATCATGAGGGTCTGAGTCAGGGCAGGCAGACTCTAGTACAGCGACAATGGTAGGGTCAACAGTGAAGTTGCTGATGACAGGATCTATAAAACAAAATAAAGTAACACAATGCTTTAAGTCTTCATACCTTGTACATCCACATTAGTACTCTCATTGACCAGTGCTGAGTCCTCCACATATAGTAGTGTGTTGATACTATCGATACTGATACTGCACTCATAGCTACCACTATCCATGCTACTACTGAGAGTACTAAACACTAGTTGAGTCTCATATCGGTTGGGCGAGGTCTCAGTTGCTGTGGTAATATCAATACGAGGAGTTGTTGCATTTACATTGCCAACATTAGCTGTGTCAAAATCATCATCATCATCTTTAGACCACATCATTTCCACATCGAATGGTGTGTTCACAGTGAGTGGTATTATGATAGCACATGTTATGGTGAGAGTACTGCCTGCAAGATGGGTCTGAGTTGTGCTGCTGTTGGCAGAGACAGTGCCAAGAGCAGAAGAGAGAGTGAGGGAGACAGTGGGAGATGGGACTGCAGTATGTGAGAGAGGGTGGAAGGGAAAAAAAATAAACCAAAATTAGCTACTGCAGTAACCCGCTCACTCTGTAGCCTGATGTCCACCATACTGTAGTTACTGACAGTGACATTGATGGCACTGATATTAACAGTAGCAGTACATGTGTACTGTCCAGCATCAGAAGTATTGGTAGGATTGAATGTGAGAGTGACAGTGTTGTTAGTCCTCAGAGGTGGTACACTAATGGTTTTCAGAGCTGTATCACCACCAGCACTAACAGCTTGCTTGGTCCATACAATGTCTGGTTGGACTATTAGTCCTTGTACCACTTCCACTACACACATGAGAGTGATAGAGGAGCTAGGAGACATGGTACCACTGGAGGTGGTCATTACAGTAGGAGGAGGTAGAGCTATTGATAGGGATAGAGATATTCAAAAAATATTCCAAAAATGTAAAATACTCACGTTGTACAGTGATATCAACAGAGTTGTTAGCAGCAGTAGGTATGATGAAGCTGTCAGTAGGATCTGAGTTGATACTGACAAGACAAGCAAACATTGTAGTGTCTACAACACTGTCCAGTGGACTGATGGAGAGAGTGGAGGTGAAGGTAGACTGGTTACCAGACTGGTTGGTACCAGAGATAGTGATCCTTGGAGATGATGATAGTAATAATCCCATTGGAGTACCCAGGTGAAGTTCACCATCACATTGATATAATTCACATTAGTGAGAGTGATGGTGCAGGTGAGGTCACGAGCTGTACCAGCTACCATGGGTACTGATGGGTTGACAGGTTCGACTGACACTGTAGGAGGAGGGACTAGAGGAAGAGAGAGCAGCTGTGAACAATAGATACTGTCATCAGATTATTCTACAGTCACAATGACGGACGTCAACAATGTTTAACTCACAATTGACGAAGATATCATAGTCTTCACTACCATCAAAGCCATAGACAGTGGATATATTGAGGGTTACCATACACCGATACTGTCCTCTGTGACTGAATGTGAGTGGAGAGAATGAGATGGTGAGAGTTGTGGTAGTAGGTGTGGTCTCTTGAATAGGTTCAGGAAATTCTGAACTACCACCAGCTACTTTTATCCAAGTAACGCTAGGCCGTGGTGTTTGGTCTGATGCCATAGTAACAGTGCATGCGAGAGGGTAGGTTTGACCAGCTTCAGAAGAAAAGGGAGAGTCAACAGTAGCGACATCAATTATTGGATCAGGAAGAGCTGAAGGAAAGAGTCAAAAAGATATAGTACACACAGCTGAATACCATATTCTGTACCTGAGACATTGAGGTTAAAGGTGGCATTATTTGATGATGGAATTATCAGCGGTTGGTTATTATTCTGTACTACAGTTATATTACACTGGTAGTCTCCAGTATCCATATCATCTGCTGGGTCAAACATCAGTACACTAGTGTATGGTGCTGACTGTAACATGTCCACTATTGTGATACGATCGTTGGAGCTGCTACTGGTCAGCTGTTCTCCATTAGGTGCAATCCACATTCTGGACACAGTGAAAGGAGTGTTGACAAGAGTAGTGTCTATTGTAGCAGTACAGGTCAGGTTGACAGGAATGCCCTCATACAGTGTGGTGGTGTTAGAGGGACTAGTGATGGTGAGAGTGATCTGGGGAGGTGGGACTGACACAAAACAACACAATGCATGTAACCAAAGTGAAACAATGGAACATACTTTGTATTTGTAGTAAACCATTGCCTTGACCAAAAAAATTTGTACTTGATAATAAAACAAAAGCAATACAGGAGTACATTCCAACATCATCAGTCATTCCCGGATTGAACATGCGTAATCTGGTGTGTACTGGTCCAGTTAGCAATGTTTCTCCAGAAATTCCTCCTGGAGCAGTGGAATACACCAAATTTACCAATCCTGGAGTCACTGCCAGTCTCTCTATTACTCCATCCAGTCTGCATCCAATGTTGAAATTGTATCCAGCAGTGGGAACACCAGGAATAATGACACGAAGAGTGAAGGCAGCATCATTGAGAGCTATTTGATAACAAGAAATGTTTAAGTATCATGCAGATACATCAATTAGTTATTCAGTTGTTTGACACACCTTCTACAGTCAGTTGTATACTCTCACTAGCATTGTTGTGTAGTACATACTGTTGTCCTGATGATGGTAGCACTGTAGCCACGCAGGTGATGGTCCTGTCATTATCACGCATCATATTGAACCGGTTGATACGTAGAGTGTCACCAGTGGTAGTATAGTCAGCTCCAGTGGTGAGTAGTGATGGTCCTAGCCATTGATACATGATAGTAGTGGGTGTGTCCACATACTCACTGATAGTTGCATTACACTGAAAGTCACTAAATGTGTCCACATACAGTGTATCATTAGGTATGATAGTCACTGTGACACTGATGATGAAGACTGGAGGAGAAAGATAAGAGTGTGTATACCAATTTTGTGTTTCTATAATCATACTCACTGGTTACATTTAGCTCAATCTCATCAGTGACATTAGTAGCCATTCCACTAATCATCACAGTCCCAATACACTGATACTGTCCACCATCAGATGTACGTAGTGGACTAATAGTGAGTGCGGAGTTACTTGATGTACTGTTCACAGTCACTCTGCTATCATTAGTATTGACTGGACTACCATTCCTCATCCACACAAAGAAGGATGCTAGTACAGTAGAGGGTACCACAGAGCATGTTATGGATCGAGTGGTCCCAGCAAGAATAGGAGACCCCATACTGTCTATTGTTATGCTGACACTGGATACTGCATGTCAGAGTAATAAAAAATGACCGTACAGCTGAGGGTAGTTAATTTAACGGAAGTGAGGCAAGATGATTATTTGCATAATGCATAAATAGCTGCATGCACATGCTTGCATAATGCATATCTGAGTTGCTGTACGAAATCTTGCATATTTTCAATTATTTTTACTAGCACTAAATGCACTCACCAGATTGAATAGTGGCTACATTACTGCGAGCACTGAATAAGGTATTAGTACCACCAAATGCTACTACAAAGCAGGAGATTTCTTGTTCCATAGTTACATCAGCGATAATGAGCATATTGTTAGTAGTAGTCCCTGCACTGAGTATATCACCACCATCCACCTGATAGAACACCTCATAGCCATCTGGTACTGGAGATGGAGCATCCCATGACACAGTAACTCCGGTATCAGAGCTCCGATTAGCAACAACATTAGAAGGTGTGCCTGAAACTGCGTTGCCAATTATTAGTAATTCAATAGTAATTTGAAAATTATATAGCTAACCAGTGATCATAGCAGTAGATGAGTCTGGTGTTCCAAGAGTTACAACTTGTGTTGGCATGTTATCATTTCTACCCATTACAGTCACAGTGCACTC
Organism: Haliclona indistincta; assembly: GCA_964017065.1. Lineage (NCBI taxonomy): Eukaryota > Metazoa > Porifera > Demospongiae > Haplosclerida > Chalinidae > Haliclona > Haliclona indistincta. The sequence goes on along the minus strand of OZ024790.1, from coordinate 3,607,926 downwards.
ATACTCTCCTGCCTCTCTCTCCCTCACAGTCACTGTCACTCTGGTCACATCAGGCATGTCTGGCTCTGATGCATTGACAGAGTCTACTTCACCATTCTGCACATACTGTGATTGAAGAACCTCTTGAGAAACAGTGTATAGTGATGTATCTATGGGCACATTATTTCTTGTACATGTCACCATGGTGGGTGGTCCATTGGAGGAGTTGAATGAGAGAGTGAAGACAGGTGGGTCAGCATCTCGTGAGGATATGAGAGAAAACTGCATGTTTGCATCAACATCAGGACCATCTTTACAAAGCATTGTCAATAATCAAATTACAACTGAGTCAATATTGTTTGTTTTTAAAACACTCTCAACAATATTATTATGTACTCACCATAGTTGTCATATATTGGTCCAGTATACACACCTGCTGTCAGTGTGTGAGTGATGTTCATCTCATCACGGATCATACACTGCACTAGTCCAGTTCGATTGGTACCTCCTAGTCCAGTATCTCTCACCAGCCCCACCTGACGATTACATGTCACCATCTGGTATGGGTCATCAGGTGGGCCATCAATGTCCATTGAAGAGACTGCAGTGGACCCAGGAGGTTGAAACCACATGCCATTATTGCTGTCAGTATTAGCACTCTGACACCACAAGGCTAGAGTGGGACTCAAGCCAGCTAGGAGTAAAGCTACTTGCTTCTATCTGACTAGCACGTAGCATCAGGTAGTCTGGTACAGGCTCTGAGGCCTCTTGAAAATACAGCCGTACTCCTGTAGCAATAGTATATAATAATATTTATAGTTTTATACACGACCAAAATAATTATATTATAGAATTAACCTTGAGAAGGTAGGTCAGTGTTGGGTATCACTGATCCTGAAGAGATCATACCAGGAGTACAATCTTGCCCTAGTAAAGGGGTCGCCATCAACACGAGCATCATGAAAATTCTACCCGGAGCATACCACTCGCTGCTGCTGAACCTATCCATGCTTTGTCGCCGCTATTGACTGAGGTCCGTTAAATTTGTTTCTCCCATGTGTATTGGTAATTTTTTAGGACGCATTCTTGAAATAGTTTAGCCAGTATGATTGTACGTAGCTGTTATCACAGGCTAAACCAAACACCATATTACACTGACTATGACAACCAACTTGCAAACTGCATGTACATTTGTACTGCAAAACTGTCACCGTTATAGGCGTGGCTTGTTTTCGTGTTTACACGTACAAAGTTAAGATGGCGGGTACGCTAATTAATATGCATAATATTCATAACCTGTGGTCACCGCAAAAATGCGCTAGTGTAAACGCAGTGCAAACCGGCCTCTGCGTAGAATTGCGTCACAGCCAGCGACACAGACCGAGGAAGACTCTTTAGAAGATTAAAACAAGTACATGAAGTCGTAAAAACGACTGCTAGACAGTACTAGCTATAGCCAGGGCTCAGACATGTATTCTTGTATCATGTGATTGCAACGCTGACGTCACATCTTGCGGCGCGCGACCAAAAACCACAGAAATTAACTCAGCTTTACACACGCTACATATTTTACGTTTTACTTTCGTTTGCAACAGTTTTAGCTATCAAAGGTCTGGCTGCAGCATCATAAGTATGTGTACTACAATCGGTTGGATCCATTTGGCCCGATCTTACAGAGTTTGTATTATATGAATACTAACAGTTGTAAGTTTAACAAAATAATAGCTATTATAGCGACAAAAATGCTTCAGCGCAACTGCACGCCAAATCCATCCAACCGTTTTTGGACATAGGCAATCTATTGCTACTGGCGAAATTTCAGTATCTGCAAACATTTCCTGTAGAAAGAAAACGTTAAATCATAATAATTTATTCTAAAAATGTATGATAACTACGCACATACAAATCTGTACCTGGACAAAATCGCGCTAAACATGCACTGATGTGTTATATTTCATTAAAACTTTAGTTCTTTAGCAAAGCTTTAGAAATAAGCGTTTTATGCATATTTTAAAAACTGTACAAAACGGCAAAAAAAATCATGTACCCGCCCCCTTAAGTACAATCACTATCAAACACTACACTATTGCTATAGATTAAAGTCTTATGCTACTGGGTTCTGCATGCCGGAATGAGTGGAAGAGCATGAGCCACTTTTGAGCAACCTTGGCCTGCATTGTTGCTGTCTTAGTTCACCATTCTCAGGGTCTTCAACAGTGACCTGCAGATGACAAACACTATGTATTGCCGGAGCACTGCAATAGTATACATACACGAACACACCTGACGCAAGTGTAGGACAAAAAATTGAAGATATGCATTTCAACAAACTTAGGTTTGCAAATACACCAAAAGCTATTTTAGCTTTAAAATGCAGCAAAGCCAGAAAAACTATTTATGTTTACTATTTTCAACACTCTGGAACTAATTTCTATAGTTACAGAGTGTCCTAGAATTTATCATTCAAGGCAATTCAAGCCTCTCGAGTGTACTATCTTGAGACCAATTATTCTAATTAATATTCATTTTATGACAAACTTTTATTACAGCAGTGTAACACTACTTGTACGAGTATTGCAGTTGAAAAGTAGTTCAATAAAATTAATTATTATTATCGATTTCATTAACTGTACATGCACAGAATAGATAATAAGTCAAACCTTTAGAAAGACCTCTTCAAGAGTAGTCTGTGAAATAGAGTAGTCTAATAATATTCTAGCAAAACGTGGGTCATTCTCCAGGATCCGGAAGAATGGCACAAGATGATGATGGCTGGAGAGACAGAGAGCTAATAGATGACTATGAGAAATAAGAGTAGTGATGCTACCATTCAGGAGGAAGGTTGTAAGGTAGAAGATATCCCTGCTCTATCTCAATGGGATCTGACTTCAGTATAGCCCCTTCAAGGTATTTGCAGTAAGAAGGACAAAGTGTTCTCAGGACTAACCAGAGAGCTGAGAAGTAACTAAATCCTTCATTTGCTGTACATTGTCAAGCTGTACCACTAACTCCATACTGTAGCCTAGATCAAATAAAACCCATATTATAGTGTCAGGCATAATTGCAATTGATTCTTACCAGCAAACCTGTTCTTAAGACTTACTGAAGTGCCCATTATCCTAAAGAGAACACATCAATTCACACCTAGAGATTTTCTAAATATCACCCACCTGAGTTTTCCAGATGTCATAATGGCTATAGTGTCTCCCAGTATGTCAGCCTCCTGCATAGAGTGTGTGGTCATTATGGTAACTCTTCCTTGTTTCTTCTTCAGAATGAGGTTCCATATGTTGCGGCGAATCAAAGGATCCATTCCAGTAGTGGGTTCATCTGACAGAAAAGAAGAGAAAATAGTGAAGCTATACGTACACAAGTTTTACCCAGAATCACAATTTGAGGATCACCGATATAAGCAAGAGCAACACTGAGTCTCCTCTTCATTCCTCCACTGTAAGTATGCACACGTTGATCAGCAGCCTAAGGAATTAAGAGCACACCACTATTGTGTGTTGCTAAGTCAAAGAATGATTGTCTCACATCGAGTAGCTGCACTGTCTTCAACAGTTCATTCACTTCTTCAGCTTGTCTGTCACTAGGCACTCCCTTCATTCCAGCATACAATAGCATGTGCTCTCGAGCACTGAGATCGAGCCACAAAACATTATGCTGTGATACATATCCACTTGTGTTACGTGTAGCTATAGTATAGGAAATACCTGTGGACACATTCCCAACGTACTACGAATTTGATCCATCTGCTTTCGTACACTGATTCCATAGAACAATGCATCACCTGAAATTTATACAATCAGTTTAAACAAAACTCTTAAGACATCAGAGATAGTTAAAATGCAGTAGTCAAGAAATGTATAACAGTAGTCTATGTGCGATAATTCATTTCACACATGAGTAGCCACTATCTTAGTTCGAGGTCATCCCTACATTGTACATCATTGCAGAGCGGGAATGACTTACCACTAGTTGGTTCAAGCTGACCAGTTAGCATGTTGATAATAGTAGACTTGCCAGCACCATTATGACCTATAATCAGAGATACAAATCAACGGAAAAAGTGATATAGCTGTTAAAGACCAATAAGAGATAGGATTTCATTTTGTTTGACAGTAAGTGAGAGGTCATCAACTGCACGAAGTGGACGCCTGAAGCACAGTGAACCAACTTTGAACACCTTGGTGAGGTCTCTGATTACTAGCGCATCATGCTATAAGATGAAGGTACGTAAACATGGCTGTGATAGATAGAAATCTACTCACATGACCTGTGAAGAGCGGTACTGACTCTTGGTTAGGTTCTCTATCACTGTTTACAGAAGATGCAGTGTCTGATGTAGTCCCGGGTCGTGGTGATATTATAACCTTGTTCTTAGTACATAATTCACTAAACCAATAGCTGGGTAGAATAGGGAAATACCTGAAGAAGACACATTATGATAAGAAAAAGTGTGATCGAGAACAGACCATTTTCTTGGTATTCCATGGTTGAAGGTAACGACAGCATTTAGATACCAGAACAGTATTCCATATAACAAAGCATCAGCTATCATGAGCAACACAGATATGTAAGTAGGCGGGAGGCCAATGATCTAGAGAAGATTGATTCAGTTAAAATATAGAAGAGAATAAGAAGTTAATGCTACAAACTCGTGCTATCTACAATTTATTATCATATTTAGTTTTTTGATACAAAAATAGCAATGAGGTGACAGTTGTCAAACAAAATTAGTGTAATGAAATGATGGATGTTAGGATATTATAGACTGCATATGAAGTTGAGTCAGAATAATGAATAAAGTAATCATTATCAAAAACGAAATGCCAATTTTAAACTTAATCTGATTTGTTTGTAAACCTTACTGTTTGAGCACTAGGTAGTCCTCTTTGAGCGGGAAGTTGGACGACATAAGTAGTAACAAACTCATGGTAAGAATAAACTGTAGCCACATAATGTGTGCTGTCAAAGTGATACTATGGAGGAATGAGTCACTAACATGTAGCATTAACGGCTTGACCATACAAATTAGTATTACTAGTATATAAACCAATGTCAGCCATTGCCTTGGACTAATGTATGAGAGGAGATAAAAAAATATAACATACAGTATGATGATCAAGCACTTACCAAGTGGAAGGACAGGAATGTGAAGTTTAATATATAGACCAGTGGTAAAGCATGAGCATACAGGTTAATGATTACAGCCACATTAGCTTTGATAAGAATAAAATATGATAGTAATACAATAAAATGTGAAACTTGCTTGTTAAGCTGGTACATAATAAGGTAGTAAAGGCTTTGGCCATTGCAATATTGACTGAAGGAGAAGTGAAAGTCACAATGAATACCACAACATCAATAATTATTTTATAAATTATTTCACATTTTTTGCGAGTGCCTGCATGTGTACAGTGGAACCTCGATTATCCGGACCTTGTTTAACCGCACCCCCGATTATCTGGATTAGCTGGAAGAGCCAATTTTTGGTTAATTAGATATTTGGTATGCAAAAAAATCAATGAATATTGTTACCAGGGCACCACTGTAGGCATTATGAATACAATTAACGATCTCTGGGGGTGCAGTTAGCTCATTGTTTTCTACATGCAGTTCTGTACCCAAGCGGTCTGGTCTATTTCACCTCCCCACGGTAGGAAACAATATTTGCATGCACAAGAGAGTGCGATCTTAGCGATCTAAAACTGTATTGCCATCTTTTGGATGCTTGTGAATGGCTGCCATTTTGTTTTGTTATCCGGACATCTAGAAATTAAAGCTGTCCGTATAATCGAGGTTCCACTGTAATTAATTTTATAATGGAGCACGAAATTTGAAATCCTGCTAATTAAAAATTCTGGTCATCTGGTAACAGCATAAACGTTCATGATTATAAGCTTAGCTGCCTAGCGCATCAAAATTAAAAAAATCCTTTGTTAAAAAATAATTTCGCATTGCATATACAAGTTACATGCTGTCCTTGGCACTTGCAGGCCAGGTTGTGCTTTCTTTCGTAAAATTAACTAGATACAAACTGTGTCTTCATGCAATTGTACCCCAATATGGGTGGGTGTGATCGAAGGAACCACCAGTCGTCTAATTCCCATACACATCGCCTCGGGAAGTAAGAAGACGCCTTCTAACTACCGTTGTAAGGTTAAAAATAAAATCTAACTACCGTTTAAGGTTAAAAATAAAATCCAAGAGATGTGCAAAGTCTCGGTGTTCCTCAACAAATGATCACCTCTAGCCAGGAAAACATGCACTAATTGTCGACACACAATGGCTAGCCAACAGGAAACAATATGCAATCGACGAGTGATGCCTTCCTGCAGCAATCCGACGCTCAGCTCACTCATGAGCACACAGAGCTTTGAGCGAACGATGCCAAACGGTTCGGAATACAAAATACCTTGGGGACGCTGGCTGAGGCTCCACCCCTCGTTCCCTGCCAAATTTCGCAACGCGGAAACGCAACGAAACGAAACTGCGAAAAGTGGGCCTGGTACACACCGCAAGGGTGCTAGTGTGCATGCTCAGACTATACCCCGGTATCTGGGATATTCATAATCTTTTTGGGCATTCTCGCTACATTACACCGTATATTAGCCTCGCACCCAGGCTCTCAGACGGGCTGCATGGGTGGCTATTAGAGAGCCTGGTATGCATTGCATGCGCATGCGTCAGATTTTGAAAAGCGCGGGTAAATAATCGAAAGACTCTGCCCTCGCCCCGCCTATATAAATTTATGCATTAATGCGAACAACGCTGGAAATATTGTTTGGGATCCAACCACACTCAGACAAGCTGCTGCATCTACTTGGCCGCTTGTCCAGGTACGCACGACCAAATTGTGAGCAATTTGAGATCTGTCTAGACATAGAACACTTACTTTGGCAAAATCAGGCCAAAATCGAGACTATTTGCTGCTCGTGGCATTCGATGTGGCTCGTAGCAGTACAATGCTTTATCATGGCATGCTTAGCCGGTCTAAACACTGCTGCTTCTGTGTTTTTTCCAAACTAACAATGAGTATCCTGATATAAGCAAGAGTGCATGGACATCTACAGTAGTTTACTGTAGTATAATGAATTAACCATCAGATGGTTAACATTACGTCATTTTTGCGCATGAGCATGCAATGCGTACCAGGCTCTCTAATAGCCATCCACGCAGCCAGTCCGAGAGCCTGGGTACAAGGCTAACCGTATACTAGCCCGTTCTCGAAGCACTTTCCGTGTTCTTCCAAGACTAAAAGTATTGTACAGCTCGGCATTTGTGCTGTTCTGCTTTTTGAACATGGTTATACACTATAACCTAAGCATAAGGAGACTGTTTATCACTGTTCTGCAACGGTTTTGCGATTTTTGTCTGATTTTCTACGTGGAACAGCAAGTGTTTTACTCAGTTTTAGCCGCCAATTTCTCCCATTTCTTTGTGACAGCGCTAGTAAGCTGAAGCAATCCAGTAACTCTAAAGGCGAGCGCTGTGTCGCGTTAGTGTTGCTTGCTTCATCGTTAGCAAGCAACACTAACTGTGATAGTTGTGTTAGTGGATATTGAGTCATTCCACTGAGGCATCTGCACCTTAGGTCATTAGGTGCTTCATTCAGCACCCTAGCAACTCCACCTTTATAATGACTGATAAACGCCCACATGAGTAAGTGATCGGTTAGCTCAGTGGTTAGTGCACTCCACCTTTATAATGACTGATAAACGCCCACATGAGTAAGTGATCGGTTAGCTCAGTGGTTAGTGCGTTAGCCTTATACTGTAACGTGGGGTACCCAGGTTCGAACCCTGGGCAAACTATGTTGAAAAAAATTCAAAAAGCCTATTTTAATTGCGAGTGCTACCAGAGTCGTGGGTTCACACCCTCTGCAAGAAGGAGCGACTGGGATCAGTGTGAATTCTTCCCCAATAATGACTGTGAAAGCGGCTGTCAGCACACACCGCTGGAGTTGTTGGCTCTGGTAGCACTCTATAGCAGGAGATGCTCTTAGTGAGATTATCTTCAGTGAGGTGGCAGGTGCTGCTGTCCATCGATCTGTCAGTGCTTTTTTTGATAAAATTTGTTGTATCAAAAAATGTGAACAGCTAGGCAATCAATGATAGAAACATGATATGCCAATAATTTTTAGCTTACTGTACGGGCTGGAATTCCCAGAGCGGACATTCCACTTTCACTTTCCATTTTGTAAAAAGCAAGGTAAAGCCAGTAGAGTACATGTTGAAAGATGCATATTTAGCTTGAACCAGTAACCATAGAGTGGTTGCTCATTCCTGGTTTCCAGCGCTATGAGAATGTGTTTTGCGAGCCTGAGCGAGCACGCCTTTCATCTCGCAGTGCAATGACAAGGCTGCATGCATGCATGGTCACTGCATGGTAACATGCACGTGATGCACACGTTAAATTTGAAGAATTATTTATTAGTGCAGTGAACGCTGCATAAGTAGCAGGATCACTACAATCGTACATATCTATGCTACAACTCTGTTGTATGTGCCAGGATATGCGGCAAGCTTGTAATGTAATGTATGTGAAATGTTGTCATTCCACCGAGGCATCTGCACCTTTGGTGCTTCATTAAGTTAGATTTTCAGCAAAATGTTTCGCAATGAATAGGGTTTGTATTGCAACAAGTAAAACACTACAAAAGCCTTTAAAACAAACTATGGTGTGATTGGTCTATTGTCAACTCTAGCTTCGACAAGAAAGGTTAATTCACATAGAATCTGATTGTCTTCTATCATTGATTCAAGAACACAAAATTATGTCAGTTGGCTTGTGTGATCAAACCAATTCTGATTAAAAATTGTTCACATAATATCGAATTATTGAAATTATTGACATCAACATACCTGTAGATTCAATAAGCAGCTATCCTAAGTCATCAAACAACTACCCCAAGTCATCAAACAGCTACCCCAAGTCATATTAAACAGCTAGCCCAAGTCTTTTCAACGTGTTGATTGGTGTCCAAGTAGTACCCATTTATGGGCATTTTTCTAATTAGGGAGGCACGGTAGTGCCTCCCTATGTAGGGATGAACGAGAAAACAAGATGGCGGCTACATACAATGTACTAGCGTTCAAACGCTGATATTTCGTCTGGTGATGAATTTTATACGTCCAAAGACACTTAGATCTGCTCTCTGGCGTTGCCCCATCTTACAGTAGCAAGGAGATTGATCGAAATTGTTACTAAAGTGACGAACCTGAAAACGGTGAAAATCGAGTTTCGTCATCTTCGTTTTCTTCTTTCTTCTTCTTCTTCTTCTTCAGCGTGCCTAGCGCCTTTACGCGAGTAGTGCCGAGACCAAAACACCCACGAGCAGTTTTGAAATTCTCCTGGCAGGTGCCTTTTGAACTTTGCTTTTAGCGTAACAGCAATATAAATTCCGCGATTTTTCGATCGTGATCCATTGTCAGCTAAGTGTTAGACGCCATTATTGTGGTTGCGCAATACGCACGTGACCACGCAGATACACTAGCTAGATCGAGCTAGAGTATCGCCGCGCCGTATGGATCACGGATAACACATACCCGGCATTTGTCTGGAGTCTTCGAAGAACGGTAAGCTCATGTACGATCGCCATTCAACGCTTGCCAGTTAATTACAAGTGTGGGTGGAGCTCGTATGCACTGCATGCATGCGTAGGCGACTAGGCATATAGGCGAGCTGATATGTACAGCATAACTACAAGTTTAAAATTAATAATAATAAAGAAAAGACATCAACAACAGGAAAACTAAACTAATGGTGGAAACAAAGACGGCTCTTTACATGCATGATATTGAACTGCACTTCACTGAAAAAAAGAAAAAGGACACAAACAAGTAAATTAAAAAGATTTCTATCGAAATCAAAAGGATGTAGTGATGAAGAAATCTACCACTGGTTCACAATGTAAACCAACAAGGAACAAGCATGGAATGGTAACACGATTGACTTGCTAACAGACCATAGGTCCCTACATCAGTGGCTGTACATAAGATCAATATTTTACAAGCTGATCAATGCATACAGTACCGCTCGGGACGGTACAAAACCTGGACTCTGGACTGGACTGGACTCGAAAATGGACCGTGTTTAGGGGTGTGACTAATAATAAAGCCACGTCCAAACTACTTTTTTGCTCCAAGCGAGCTCCAAGATAGGCTGCACGCGTGTGTGTAAGGCCATTTTGCTCAAGATCTGTCCGTATAAATGTACTGCACGTGGTAACACGAGCAAGCTTTTGTCAGCGCAGCAATCCAGCCATAGAATGTCCTGTGGAAAAGGCTGAGTTGCATACTTATGATATAGCATGGGCTTGTGAATCTCGCTTCTTTATGGAAGGTAAGAACTTGCGATCGATCATGGCTGTTGCAGAGTTCTTCAAAGGCATTGTTTCTTCTGCAGCAGTGCTGTACTCAAATGTCGCTCAATAAATAATGATCGCACTCATGTACGACCACTGACGTGATAACGTTGACAAACTCACGATCAGGGGTCATGCATTAGTAGCAGCAATCATCGATCGTTATCGCTCGCTCGCTGATATCGCTCGCTCGTGAATGCACGCTGCTCTGATCACCTGCCACAAAGAAACGAGATTCAAAAGCCCATAATATTATAGGCATGCTACTCAGCCTTTTCCACAGGACATTCTATGGCTGGATTGCTGCGCTGACAAAAGCTTGCTCGTGTTACCACGTGCAGTACATTTATACGGACAGATCTTGAGCAAAATGGTCTTACACACACGCGTGCAGCCTATCTTGGAGCTCGCTTGGAGCAAAAAAGTCTTTTGGGCGTGGCTGTATTATTAGTCACACCCCTAAACACGGTCCATTTTCGAGTCCAGTCCAGTCTAGCCTCGTACCCAGGCCCAACCCCTTTTTAGAAGGGGAATTGGGCCTGGTAAGGTTGCCATAGTTTTCATGTTTCGCCGTATTTCAATATTACACTCTTCTTATTCATTGTACGTTACCGTTTCGTGTTGAGTACGTTGAACAAGACAGTTGAATCTTTCCACTAAAGACCCAGAAAATAGACTTGGTAGTTGTTGGCTCATCGCAAACACGACAAACGTCTAGTCTAGATCTCATCGCCGCCATAGCGCAAACGAACCGTAGACTTAACTGCACGCAGCATGCAATTATGCGTCGTATCTCGTAACGAACAAGTGTCACACGTGAGTTTCACGTGACTAAATACTGCAATCTGATTGGCAGCGCCTCTTTTTGTGCGCACAATGTAAACATGAAAACTGTAGCAACCTTACCAGGCCATCATTTCTCGTCAGAGAGGTGTGGCCTGGGTACGAGGCTAAGTCCAGTCCAGTCCAGAGTCCAGAGTCCAGGTTTTGTACCGTCCCCAGTACCGCTCACGATTAAGTGTACTCAAACCCGCGGGCTAATCGCGTGTAACTCGGGGGTGCCCGCGGGTCCGTGAACGTGTACCCGCTGTCCGCACCACACTAACCCGCGGCCCTCATGCAGCCTTGCATGCACTCGCGCCCCACTAGATAGCTAGGCAGACTCACGTTGTCGTTGTGTGATTGTGCGCGCATATACAGCGCTCGCACGTATCCGCACCAGCGCGTGATGCACTCTGTATTCACATCTACCCGCGGTTAATGATACACGGTTCCGCGGGCAAGACAAAATTACCCCCGGGTTGCCTGCGAGTCTCCAGCGGGTGTTGGTCCACTTACTCGTGAGCGGTACTGTATCAGGTGTCAGTTAACTGTAACTAGCTGAACTAGCTATAGTCAGGCCACAACAGCCACTGATGTAGGGACCTATGGTCTGTTAGCAAGTCAATCGTGTTACCATTCCATGCTTGCTCCTTGTTGGTTTACATTGTGAACCAGTGGTAGATTTCTTCATCACTACATCCTTTTGATTTCGATAGAAATCTTTTTAATTTACTTTTAAGCTTACAAACTAACGTTCTCATTTGTGTCCCAACATGAAATTTGGTTTAGAAGTAGCTAATAGACTACTATTAAATCACATCCATTAAAAATGAAAATTGACGCAGCGTTTTTTTTAAAAAGAATCAAAGATCAAAGTATGTGGGCGTGGCTAAATAGTTATGACATGCGATGCACTATGTGTTGCATGTCATATGAAAGAGCTTTATTAATTCAGCTTCAATTCGATGTTTTTAGTTTGCTGATAGGGCAAAATAAAACAAAGTTATAAATAAATTATGTAAACAGCAAGTACAGTAGACCCTCACTAATCCGAACAACCCTAATCTGTACCCTCGCTAATCCGAACGAAGATTTGGCTCATTAATATTCATGAATCATTTAATTTTAAAATTATTTGTTGTGTAATAAGGCATACGGTATATTGGTGTTTGCGCGCGCGTTGCTGTGATAAATCTATCGTACTTGTTGCCAACTTCTGGACGCAGGTCCAGAATTTCTCCAAGATACGATGTCCATATCTTCTTATAAACATGATGACCACGAACAACACTGTGGACAGAGAACTGCGCACTAGTAGTCGCCATTATTGCCGTGAAACGCGAAAATTCATGTGGGGGCGTGGTCAGTAGTGAATAAACATGCCCATTTCTCTAATCCGAACAATTCACTAATCCGAACACCCCCCGGAACGGGGCTGTTCGGATTAGTGAGGGTCCACTGTAGTAGGAAATATCGTCGAAAATGCAATCAAGGTTTAAAAAGAAACCATACAAGGTATCAAGCTGAAACTTGTTATGGAATCATATGACCATGAGGGGTTCAACAAAACCAAGTTTCGAAAAAATCCCAGAGGGTCATGCCAAAAAGATGTTGAAATGATATGGAATGACCCATGAATAATATCATCTCTACCCATGCAGTGTGTACAGCGGTTTCATGACTTCTTGCAAGGAAAAAGCGTAGAGCGTAAAGCGTAGAGCGTGACCTGTTAATTCGCTAAGTCCTTGAAATGCATTCTTTGGCCCGGATCCAGGCCACGTGGCGCGTGTAGCTAGCTCGACGTGTAGCCTTCAACTATGGATCAATCTTGGCGCTATTCGCCCTGGGCTCCATTCCCTGGCTACTATCAACCCTCTTCTTTTGTCGAACAGCCATATTGAATAGATCAGTAAGTTAAGGGGCAGAGCTTTACTTGACTCGAACTCGATCGACCATACCGCACCGTTTACGCTAGCGCTCCAGATGACGTTAATATAACTCGCACTCGAAGTGCTAACGATTCCTAATGAACGGTATTCATTAACATTTCAATGGCTTCCAGGCAAGACATGAAACCGCTGTACCAGACCCAATTTTCGCCGTTTCGTGCCGTTGCGTTTCTGTGTTGCGAAAATTTGGCAGGGAACGAGGCTAAGACACGCAATGCCTTCGAGCGAGCGATTCTTAGATTGCAAATGGGTACGCAATGCCCTCAAACAGCAACGACCACTTCGAATACACAGTGCAATGCCACCACAGAAGGACACCTAGCTCTAGCTATAGATTCGATACAGCACAGCACAGAGAGACCCTAGATAGGTAGCTGGCCACCTTACTGCGCAGCCCACACATTGTAGTACAAACCAGATAAACTCCACCTACCTTGGGTTACCGGATAACTGGGCAGTTAATTAATTAGACGCCTAGCTTGGGGTCTAATTAATCAACCACCTCTTGTATATCTTGTAACCCATGGTAGGTGTAGTTTATCTACAACGTGGCATTTGTTTTTGTCATGTATATGTTATGCGCAAACCATAGATTGGGAAAATCCATAGATTGCGCTGCTCAAAGTGTGGATCCGTGCTTTGCGCGGGCAATCCATGGATTGCAAAGCACTTGCGCGATCCATGGATTGCGCAACCACACACACGTGTCAAGCGTTCGGCAGCTCAGCTGAAGTCTTCATGTTTGACAGAAAACCTGCCTTCGAGGCCGACTGCATCACAAAATCGTTTGTGAAAAAGAAAAAGAAAGTGAGCAAGGTGATCAGAAAGGAAAGGAAAAGAAATCGTGGCTTACCTTTCGGCTGGCGAAGACAAAGGCGAGAGTCCACTGGCATGCAGTGTTTTCGTTTGGCTATATCTCTGCTAATATCGCAGGCAGTAATACTAGCAATATTGAAGAACAAGAACCCAGGGATATCTATAGAAGATGCTGCCCAGCTATTACAGCCTCTAAACCATGCTACCTCAGTATACATTTTTACTAGCTAGAATACTATAGGCAATCATGTTGAACAGCATTGCTGCCGGAGGTGCTTCAGTGACGTGGGGAACGTCAGTGGTCGGTTTCATTGATACAGAGTCAGAGTCCGCCGCTTCTCACGAGCGTCCATGCATCAATGGTTTGGCCGAGATCCATACTTCGAGTCCCTCATTTGCGCGATCCATGGATTGAGCAGACAATCCATAGATTGTTGCGCAAAGCACGGATCCATACTTTGGGCAGCACAATCCATGGATTGTCCCGATCCATAGTTTTGCGCACAACATATAAATTAAGCTAATAGCCTGAAATGAGTTGATCGCATGAACAAAGATTCGTCACTCATAATTATACATGCTTGTTTGCTGGTCGGCTTTCTTGTCACGTACCTTCAGTAGCTCATACGATCCTATAGCATAATACAACTAGTAAAATATCACTAACCAGCCATTCTGATGGTGGATATCAATGCCGTAGCAAAAAATGCCATAGGAATCATACAAGCACTGTACACGAAAAAAATCACTGCCAAGGATAACAAGAAAGAAATAATTCTAGATCTAAACAATAAGTGACTTACCAAACGTAAGGAGCACATTGGTATTGAGGAAGAACTGTAGCCGGCAAGCATACCCAACCACAATGAATAAAATCGTTGAGAGCAGTGCTATCACCAAACCAATCAGAGTCCTAGAAAACAAACCACCCCTATCAACTACGCCCATAAGAATAGTGCTACTCACCATGATATCCAATACATATAGTCTTTCATTCCAATCAATTTCAGTGCTTGGTGCAGCTTTAGTTCTTTCTCAGAGACCACATTTAACATCATCATCAAGAACTATTACATGGATATCTAAGATATTGCATGTTTTTGATACATACTAGTGCTGCAACGAGTACTTGGAATACTCAGGTACTCGTTTAATACCACACAATCGGTTAGTGGAAACCTATTCGGGAGTATCAATTCACATGCGTGCACTAAGAAAGTGCTACATACGGCCAGCCACATGTGTCATACACATGCTGTGTGAAGTCATTGAATGTAGATTTTTGAACAAGAACTATCAAAATGTTGATTGAGTGCCTTTATTGATTATTCAGTTACTCGCTCGTTTAGTGAATAGAGTATTCGGTTATGTGTAAACAGCACTCATTGCAGCCCTAATACATACATACACAAGCCCACAAACAAAGCAAATCACATGAAATTTATATACTGGAACCTTCCTAGCTCAAAAAAACAACAAATAAATAAGATTTGGTTGTGTCCTATAGGAAAGACGATTTACTTTACCATACTTCAATTTAATTCTGCAATTGGATTGGTCAGCCAAAGGAGAACTAAATCCAGTTGACAAGCACTGATTTCACTATAATAATTATTATATCTACAACAAAAAATGGCGTTCGGTTCGCTCCGCTATTCCATAATACGGACGCGAAAGCCAGTCCCAAATGAAGCACCAATGGTGCAGATGCCTGGGTGGGGTAGCACGCATACTGCACACCGGACATGCTTTGACAAACGCACAGCAACTACAGCTATTCCATCAGCTGATGATAATTGTAACAGATTCATAAAGTAAGATGCAAGCTATTGATACAAGCTGGCAAAAATAACAGAAGCCAATAGTATGCCACCACAGTGTAATAATATAATTAGCTTGGCGTGTACAAAGGCAAGCACACAGCCATGCTTGTAGCAACTTTTTCTGGTTTATGCTCAATTTTATCCAGACCCGTCACGCAATCATGTACTCCAGATCAAGCCTACAATCTGTTAGCCAGTTAACCATGGACGCATTCGACTTCGGAGAAGTCCAGATCGCCAGCAATGGCAAACAAAGTAAGCAAATCACGCCATAACTCACGAACAAAGCTTTAATTCAAAAACCTAAGACTATCAAGTTCGAGCTATTAACGCTTTACCTTAATGTTACTATTATTAGCAGGTACTAATTTTAGCGAATTTAGCGATGAAATCATAATCGCTAAAAATAGTACACGCCAAATTGTATTACATGGTTTAGAAATTTTAAGGAAACGCTAAAATTAGTACTCGCCAATTCAAAGATTTTGTAAAATCGCAACATTTTGTGCCCGCCAATAATAGTGACCTTAAACTATGTCGATATTGCACTTACCACCAGCTGATTCTTTGCCGTCTTTCAAACTAGAGCAGACAGACACACACACAATATTACTGTAAGTTTGCCTCGTGACTCCGCCCACTGAGGCAAAATTACAGTAAACAACACCTCAGTGTGGACAAAAGACGCCAGGCCATGGGATCGATGCTGTTACACGGGGTTTGTAGTGGCAATTGAGCATAGCGATGCAAGACTAGCGGTGGTTGCTTCTTGTGTGGGCGATGAACGAATGACGATGACGAACGACTCTACATTGCTTCTCGAGCAAGGGAACCAATGCTACAGCCTAGAAAACAGCAAGCCAAGTTATCCAAGATGCCATAAAGATGTTACAGTAGCACGCTAGCCACGCAGCTATTCTATACTTGCTCTACCCTAAACTCATGAAAGTCATTACTCCTGAGAACGGCCTAATGCGGATGGGTGTCCGGTTTAGAGGGCTAGGTTATCTAGCCGCTTACTGTATCTAAAACATGTAACTTACTTGGAAAGTGATGGCATTACACAAAAGGAAAGCAAGAATGGTTGCCTGAAAGTAGCAGTAGAATAGAGATAACTTTTAGAAGCTAGTTCAGGCTCACTTCCTCGATTTCTTCTGATCGATGTCTAAACAGCTTGGGATAATTGCCGGCACTGACTGATATATTCAGAGTGGTTAAATTAGGATGAACAATTCTCATAAAAGCTGTGTCGATGGCAATCTGTATCTCTGAAGAGCACACATAGCTACCATTACATGTACACTCCCTGTCCAGTAGCTAGACAAACCTGCTCTTCCATCAGGTTTATCAGATGAACCAAGCTCTAGCTGCTGTAACTTGAATGCTCTCGAGGCATTGTATATGATAGTGTAGTTGAGTCTGGATTTAGCAGGAGAACTATTGGGAAAAAATTAATGCTAAAAGTCCATAAGTACTGTAGATTGAGCAAACTTGGTGTCTATGTAACAATCAAAGAAAATTAATGCCTAGAATTGAGCAAGATAATACAAGTAAAATAAAGGAATGGCAAAGTGACTTACTGTTGCTGTTTGATTTTTAGTATGCTGCAAGTTTACCAGTGTTAAAACAGAGCTTCTAATACTGGCATTGTTGACAATATCTGACTCATCAAGACCTGTAACTGTGTATGAGAAAACACAGATTTAATTAAACTTGAGTGTAGGTTAATACAGTATACTGCAGCTACTTTTGACAGTCTCATTCAACACTTTGGAAACACAGTCTTGAGCATCTCTTGATAGTTGTAGTTTTTCAGCTAATGAAATTAAGTCAGCAAAGTTGGAAAAGTTAGTGTTGGGGAGGTCTAGGTATGCAAATGGTCGAGAGAGATTCTGAAGAGGATTAAAAGCGGACAAGAATGTGTATCTAGGAATCAATACAGTAGAATATTGACTCACAAATCCCATAGCAACAACTGATGTGCAGTTTTGATTATTCCATTCCTGAGAATGCAAAATGTTAATAGCAAATAACAGTTTTAAAATGAAATGAACATGATATAATGAAGTACCATGGTGCAGATGCCTCGGTGGAATTGCATGCATACTGTACACTGGACATGCTTTGACCGTCAACACACAGCAACTACATACAGCTAATCCATCAGCAGATGATGATTGTAACATATTTATAAAGTACAATGGTCATACAAGCTGGCAAAAATAACAGAAGCCAATAGTATGCTACCACAGTGTAATAGCAAGGGCGTGTAGAGAAAGAGGGCATGCAACTGTCAATTACTCCCTTAGGATAGCGAAATATTTATTGTTACTAAAAATAAACATCAATTAAACTCCGTATACTTTTAATATACAGTGCATACGTCAGAGCGTATGCGGAGAGTGCAGAAATGGGTAGTACAGGTAGCCAGCTGGTACACCTGTATCTAAACGGCGACGTAGTGACAGTAGTAGCTGATCGCCCTTGTCTCCTTGTCTGTAACCGCCAGACGATTGCTTGTTGCTAAATGTGCGAGGGAAGGCACACTAGTCACGCATTCTTCAAGCTGGAGGCCATTGCACTATTCAAACACGTAGACGGCAAAGGCGCCAGGAGAACACCGGCGGACTGGTATGCGTCGCTAGCTGTGCCTGAGATCGCGGGACACGTTGCCTAGGCGCGGCGTAGGTAGGCTGGTTGACTGGTTCATAGATCTGAAAATATATTTATGCGTCATTTGTTACCGCCTACTTTTTGCTACGTCAGTAATTGATGGGCGTAACTTCTAATTTTAGTAACAATAAATATTTCGCTATCCTACGGGAGTGATAGACGGTTGCATGCCCTCTTTCTCTATACGCCCTTGGTAATAGTTAGCTGGGCGTGCACAAAGCAGCCATGCTTAACTTGTAGCAGCTAGCTTTTTTTTGGTTTTGCTGATTTTTGTTCGGACCTGCCACGCTATCCTGTAGTCCAGATCAAACCTACAATCTACTAACCAGTTAACCATGGACACATTCGACTTCGGAGAAGTCCAGATCGCCAGCAACGGTAAACAAAGCAAATCACGCCATAACTCACGAACAAAGCTTTAATTAAAAAATCTAAGACCATCAAGTTCGAGCTATTAACGTGCTCTGTCTATATTGCACTTACCACCAGCTGATTCTTCGCCGTCTTTCATAACTAGAGCGGACAGACAGACACACACACAGACAGACACGCATGATTACTGTATGCCTCGTGGCTCCGCCCACCGAGGCATACCGTATAGCGGGTAATTTTGGAGGGTCAAAATTTTGGCAAATGACCCAGATTTTGCGTTTTGGTGAATTTAATTTTGGCGTCAAGAGCCTGTCTCACGTATTACTGCAATAGAAAAAGCAGATTTTGGCGAATTTTATTTTGGCGAATGCTTAACGATTCGCCAAATTCGCCAAAGTTTCCTCCCGCCAAAATTACCCGCTATACGGTAATAAGTGTCACAGAGTTTAAAAATGGTACCATCATGTACTACAGTGGACAGGAATGTAATGCTAAAATGAATGTAATGCTAAGGCCCGTAACCATGCTAAGGCCCGTAACCGAAGGTTAATAATATCTCAATATTATTAACCTTCGGTGCATGCGCGAGGGTTACGGTACTTGTTCTGTCATTTGTTCCTTTTGCCCATCGAACTGCAGAGATCAGTGATCACTTCTACGCGCTGGTAAGGTTATGAGCATGATAAGCACAGCAATGGCTTGCAATGACACTCATGGATTTTGCTAAAGTGCCTTCATTCTTGAGTTATTGCTGGCTCACCTCGACGGCCATCTTAGACGTCAGAAGGACTCATAGTAGACTACCTTGTACGTACTTGTAGATTCCATCTAAACTGGGAAAGCTCTGAGGGTGCATAGACATCTCAAGAAAGACCAAATGGCTATCTACGTGTTAATGGTCACGCCCTTGTGACACACCTTGTGGTCAACACTTTGCCGTCTTCTGGTTAGCACTACATAGCTAGCAGGTAGGCACTAATATTAGCTGCTCCAATTCTAACAGGCTCCTGCTGCAAACCAAAAATAGGGAGCTAACACTATATGCATGACACGCCGAGGGTTTTGTGAAATCTCTTCTTTATTTTTATGTAATTCGCAAAATTGTTTTAGTCACCCTGCACTAACTGCTAACAACTGGCAATGCTCAAGTTCTGTGTTTTTTTGTGCTAGACATGTCAACAATGCTGGGTATCAGATGTAAAATGCTGGTGATCATGAGCATGAGCGAGCCTGAGAAAGTACACACATTTTGCTCACAGTCAACACAATGTACCCAGTACCAGAGTGTTATGTTTTCACCATCACTTGTTATTTGAATAATTGAAAGCTGGACATACGATGTATTTTATCTGGCAGCTAAAAAGAACTGCTGGTACATCGTAAGAGCCAATTGCCAAGCACAACACAACAGTATCCAAGCCACAGGAATTATATTGAACACATTAAATATGGACGAGTTTTAATTTGTCCTCAGCTTAATTTCCAGCAAGGCCTACACTATGGTAAGATTAATTCGCATTTCGTTGTCGATCGATTTACAAATGTACAGTATCAGTGCACTAGTTAGCGTATCTTTTTACCCAGGATGTGGTTGTATGTGCTCTTAGAACACTTGTTTGCTAACAAACACACCTTACACTTAGGATAGGCACCCAATGAAGTCACACTGGGGCTTAGATCATCCTTGAAAAAGTCCACTTGCGACTGTAGCAAATTAGCTTTCGCAATAAATAGGGATAAACTGGAAACCACGAGTTGGAACAATGTAGATTTCCACCTGCGCAGCTACAAGAAAATGTACACCAAGAGGTCAGCATAATTCAGTATAGATACTGTTTACTCTCACGCTAAAGAGCCAGTTCTTCCATAGCAGCATCCGTAGCTGTCTGAGACGACCAGCAGCCATCGCTTGTCACGTTCTGGTAATACTGGGCGGAGCTTGTTACGACATTGACCACTACAATGACAAAATAGACACTACCGTGCAGCTACCGTCCGTGTCTCCCTAATAATTTGAAAAATGAACTATTGAACTACTATACAAAGCAAGTATCATCACCCTCGTACAAGTGTCAATGCTCAAGACATTCATATACATTACCTGATGTGGCACTTTACTATACTATACTAATAGTGACTATCAAGACCGAGGGTGCTATAAGATAAACGCTGTGTCTCCGGTCCCGGCAACGGGATCGACCGTTCTATCTTAATCTTATAGTACCGGCACTGGTAATATAAAGGCTTGTTTGTAGCATGGATCAGCCAGCAGGTTCCGGTGGCTCAGCGGTTTAGTATTGTGGCTTGTAATACAGTGTTCTGCGTTCGATTCTTGCTCTATGCGTTTTTTTTTGTTTTTTTTTTCTGCAGACTTACACTAAGCGTGTAAGTTTTTAGCTAAATGCTCGACGTTCCTTAGGCTTACCAAGGGCCGAAGGCCCTGTTAGGACGACCCTCCCGACGATCCTTAGGCGTATCATGCAAGGGCCGAAGGCCCGGGTTAGGACGACCCTCCCGACGATCCTTAGGCTTACCAAGGGCCGAAGGCCCGGGTTAGGACACCCTCCCGAGTTTGCTCAGTTAGCAGCGAAGGTTTTTAGGGTCTTGGGTTTAGTAGCTAGGACCTCCTAAATCCCGTTGCCGGGACTGCAACTATAGAAAGGTCGATCCCGTTGCCGGGATCGACCCATTTGCTATTAAAATCCCGTTGCCGGGACTGCAACCATGGAAAGGTCGATCCCGTTGCCGGGACCGGAGCCACAGCGTAAAACAAATTTTGGGTGTAGCACGCGAGGTCAACTTGTCGTGAGGTCAACTTCGCGAATTCAACTCTTACTCTCAAGAGTCAAGAGGTCAATTATTCACCACATCAACTTTACGAGATCAACTCGTACAAAGTCAACTCTAACGAGGTCAACTAGTACAGAATCAACTCTCGCGAAGACTACTATCACAGAATCAACTTTAGCAACAGTCAACTCTTACGGGATCAACTTTGCTGTTACGAAATCAACCTGGCACTTAGTTTATTATTCGTAGGTGTGGCACTTAGTTTATCATAATAATTATTATTTACTACTATTTCTTTAATTTTTATTAACGTAATAAATTTTTTGGTTAGTTAGAAAGACCCTCCCGACGATCCTTAGTTAGGAAGACCCTCCCGACGATCCTTAGTTAGGAAGACCCTCCTGGCTTTTCGCAGTTAGGCTAAGTGTTTTAAGGTCTTGGGTTTAAGATTTAGTTTTGTTTAGCACGTGAATACCATAGCAATGAAGCACCTAAGGTGCGGATGCCTCGGTGGAATGACACTATATCCACAAACACAACTATCCACCATTCCACAAACACAGCAACTGCAGATGCATGTATACTGGATTTCTGTACAGCTATCACAATGCAGTGCTTTAGTTAAGCAATTAGAAGCCAATCTGTGCTAACCATTCAACTAGGCGTGTCTACAATGTTCAGTAGTACAGCCCATGCATACTAAACACGAGCGAGATAGCTTCCATAGCTTGCTTACACAATTTCTCTGGACCTGCGCTGCTATCGTGTAGTAAAATTCTAACCTATCAGCTTCTAGGCAGTCAACTGTGGACAGCTTTGCCTTTGGAAAAGTCCAGATCACCAGCAACGTTAACAAAGTGAGCAAATAGCGCCATAACTCACGAACTAAGCTTCGTATAAAGTTTTCATATGTTCTAAAGCGAGATAATACCGTGTTCTACTTGCACTGCTAGTTTCAGAGCTTAACTTTGCTAGTTTCAGAGCTTAACTTTCAGCGTGCGCTACAAAACCGAACCAGCCGTGAGCAATTCACGCGGTAACTTACGCACTAAGCTTTAAAATCAAACTTCTGACAATTCAAATCCGAGCAAGTATCGATTTCTACCCGTGTTGCTATTTTCAGCGATTATTTTTCAGCGAGCGACGAGAAATCGTTGCGACAGACTGACAGAATGAATGAATGACAGAATGACAACACGAATACTGTATTCCTCGTGGCTCCGCCCACCGAGGAATAACGAACGTGAAGTAACACAACCGCACTTCAGATTGGGTGAACCATAGCATAGATTTACAGTACATCTATGGGTGAACTTAATCCATCCCACATGCGATCATGTCAGTAGTTGATTTCGTGCGGTTGATCTCTGTGAAAGTTGACTCTGTAACAGTTGGTTTTCGTGATTGTTGATTTCGAGCAGTTGAATTCGCGACGGTTGATCCTGTGATCATTGATTCAGTGAGAGTTGATTCCGTACGAGTTGATCTGGTGAAGAGTTGATCTGGAGAGAGTTGATCTCGTAAGAGTCGATCTCGTAACAGTTGAACTAGCGAAAGTTGACCTCGCGTGCCTAAACCTGTCTCCCTATGTAGGGTTGAACGAGAAAACAAGATGGCGGCGACATACAATGTATTGGCGTTCAAACGCTGATATTTCGCCTGGTGATGAATTTCATTTATACGTCCAAAGACACTTAAATCTGCTATCTGGCGTTGCCCCATCTTACAGTAGCAAGGAGATTGCTCGAGATTGTTACTAAAGTGACCTGGAAACGGTCAAAATCGAGTTTCGTCATCTTCGTTTTCTTCTCACGAACAGTCGTGAAATTCTCCTGGCATGTGCCTTTTGAACTTAGTTTTTAGCGAAGCGGCGATATAAATTCCGCGATTTCTCGATCGTGATTCATTGTCAGCTAAGTGTTAGACGCCATTAATAATTATAGTGATTGCGCAATACGCACGTGACCAAACTGTGGTTAGCGCACGTGACCAAGCACAATCTTGAGTATCGCCACGCCGTATAGATCACGGAGAACACATATTTGTCTGGAGTCTTCGAAGAACGGTAAGCTAGCAAGCGCAGAATCACCATTCTGCCTTGCCAAATAATTATAACCACCGTAAACAAGTGTGGGCGGGGCTCGTATGCACTGTATTCATGCATGCGTAGGCGAACTGATATCTACAGCATAATAATTATTTAGCTACAAGTTTAAAATTGTTAATAATAAAGAAAAGCCATCAACAACAGGAAAACCAAACCAATGGTGGAAACAAAGATGGCACAGTAATTGCATGATATTGAACTGCACTTCACTGAAAAAGAAAAAAGGACACGAACAGGAAAATTAAAAAGATTTCTATCGAAATCAAAAGGATGTAGGGTTGTGAAATCTACCACTGGTCAAAAATGTAAACTAACAAGGAACAAGCATTGAATGGTAACACGATTGACTTGCTAACAGACCATAGATCCCTACATTAGTGGCTGTACATAAGCTGTCACAAGCTGAATGCACGTCAGGTGTCAGCCAACAGCGGCAACAAGCTGTACTAGCTACAGTCAACTACAGCAGCCACTGATGTAGGGATCTATGGTCTGTTAGCAAGTCAATCGTGTTACCATTCCATGCTTGTTCCTTGTTAGTTTACATTGTTGACCAGTGATAGATTTCACAACCCTACATCCTTTTGATTTCGATAGAAATCTTTTTAATTTTCTTGTGACATAAAGATCGGTGTTAACTTCTCGTGCAGGTCAGGTAAGGCATGAAAGAGATCAGTATGACTGTTAGATCAGATATCGACTGTCAGCTAGATCAGTAGTTTGCATTATGACTCATGTGTTTTAACTTGCTAAAACGTTTTGTTCTCGGGTTACTGTGGACAACTTTCTTGGAAAAAAATGATGCTCATAATAGACTACTTGTAGGCACTGTATCCTGACTCATGACAGTGTCATTGCTCTGATAAGCTATCATAATGCATAGAAACCATGCACAAAGAAAGTATCAGTTTCTACTGAGATGACTGTATATTCTCATCACGTTTTCAACCTATGCATCTAACACACATCTTAAGTTTTGATAATAATTTTTTACTGTCTTCTCATTTTCAACATAGCACACAGGGAAAATGCACATTATAAAACAATTTTTCAAAAAATGATAGAGATGTAGTAGGGTCGGTGAAGAACTGAGAAAAAGTATGAATACAAGAATTAGTATGAGTAACAAAAGTAAAGGAACTAGAAAAGACACAATGAGCTGTGTTACGAGCCACACCCAGACAGGAAAACACCCTACATCGATGGCATTATAACCATGATCAATTGCAATTGTATCTGGATCTTTGTAGAATCATGTACATAAATGAGCTTGTTGAGATAATGTACAAGCCTTATGACCTAAATTCTCGCTTTTTTATATTTTTAGCGAAAATTTAACTTTTTGGTAGAAAAAAAACTATACATACAAAATTATAACAATTAATTTTAATGAATGTAGTACCAAACTGTAACAGTTCAATAATCTCTCAGTATACAGGCAGCAAATAATAATCATAATAATGAAGTAAAAACTGTAACACAAAGACGTCTAGAGCTTCGCCCTCGATAATACCACTGATTTAGGGTGTTTCACAGTGTGGGTGTGGCTCATATCTACATGATTGTAACACACAATTTCTAATACAATGTAACTGTTTGACTAAATTTGCTGAACTAATACTAGTTAAGTATAAAAATTTTATTGTGAATACTGAAATTTGATGATCTGTGACAAGTGATGTCAGCATCATGTTGTTGTGAAGAGATCCTCATACGTACACTTCCATATCACTGTCAGACTGCTGCTCATCTTGATATCATAGCTGTAATAAGTAAAAGTAATTTATAACTGTGGCTATTCCCACTAATGTACAGTACCAGCTACCTTTGTTTGCTTGTCAGGCACTTCATACAATGAATCGATGGCTTGTGATTTTTGCAGACTACATCTTTAAATGTAAAACATACCAACAGTGGTTTTTTAAAATGTGTACCTTTTAAAGTGTACATGTATCATCTTTTGTCTAACACAATGCACACTCAGAGATGCTACTAAAATCACCTCAACCTCTAT
This sequence comes from Haliclona indistincta, assembly GCA_964017065.1. Taxonomy (NCBI): domain Eukaryota; kingdom Metazoa; phylum Porifera; class Demospongiae; order Haplosclerida; family Chalinidae; genus Haliclona; species Haliclona indistincta. The sequence goes on along the minus strand of OZ024790.1, from coordinate 3,582,209 downwards.
CAGTACTAGATGGGTTTTATTAGACAATGACGATATAGATTATGGAAGTAGCGATGTGGTTGTTGGTGATAGCGGTGGGACTAGTAAATGGATGAAATAGATGATTCTGAAAGAATAAGATTGTAAGTCCATGTTCATGCAATGTTGCATCAACTCACCTCCAGTATTAGGGATTCACGGTAGTGACTCCCTATGTAGGGACGAACAAGAAAACCAGATGGCGGCTACATGCAATGTATTAGCGTTCAAACGCTGATATTTCGCCTGGTGATGAATTGTATACGTCAAAAGACACTTAGATCTGCTCTCTGGCGTTGCCCCATCTTACAGTAGCAAGGACATTGCTCGAAATTGTTACTAAAGTGACGAACCTGGAAACGGTGAAAATCGAGTTTCGTCATCTTCGTTTTCTTTCTTTCTTTCTTTCTTCAACTCGCCTAGCGCCTTTACGCGAGCAGTGCCGAGACCAAAACACCCACGAACATTCGTGAAATTCTCCTGGCATGTGCCTTTTGAACTTTGTTTTTAGCGTAACGGCGATATAAATTCAGCGATTTCTCGATCGTGATCCATTGTCAGCTTAGTGTTAGACGCCATTATTGTGATTGCGCAATACGCACGTGACCAAGCAGTGGCTAGCGCACGTGACCAAGCAGCTAGAGTATCGCCGCGCCGTATGGATCAATATCAGGGAGAGCACATACCCGGCATTTGTCTGGAGTCTTCGAAGAACGGTAAGCTCGTGTAGGATCACCATTCTGCGCTTGCCAGATAATTATAACCGCCATATATAGGTCTACAAACAAGGGTGGGCGGGGCTCGTATGCAATGCATGCATGCGTAGGCGACTAGGCAGAGCTGATAAATCAATTTTAGCTACAAGTTTAAGAAAAGCCATAAACAACAGCAATACTAAACTAATGGTGGAAACAAAGACTTCTCAGTACATGCATGGTATTGAACTGCACTTCACTGAAAAAGAAAAAAGGACACAAACAAGTAAATTAAAAAGATTTCTATCGAAATCAAAAGGATGTAGTGATGAAGAAATCTACCACTGGTTCACAATGTAAACCAACAAGGAACAAGCATGGAATGGTAACACGATTGACTTGCTAACAGACCATAGATCCCTACATCAGTGGCTGTACATAAGACTATGATCAATATTTTGTCACAAACAGCTGAATTCAATTCAATGCATGTCAGGTGTCAGTCAACAGTAACTAGCTGAACTAGATATAGTCAGGCCACAGCAACCACTGATGTAGGGATCTATGGTCTGTTAGCAAGTCAATCGTGTTACCATTCCATGCTTGTTCCTTGTTGGTTTACATTGTGAACCAGTGGTAGATTTCTTCATCACTACATCCTTTTGATTTCGATAGAAATCTTTTTAATTTACTTGTAGAACTCTCCGTTTAGTATACTTCAATTGTTACCATGACACTGAACTCGTACTGCAGTCCTTCCACTTTTTGAAGACGATACACTTCAAAAAGATATAGATTTTGAGCTGTATCACTCCTGGGGTGGCAGACACTGGACCAGGAACTGTACAGGAACACACACAGTGACTATGTACTAAGTGTAGTCCACATCACTCACCATCCTGCAGTGTCTCCACAGTGAGTGCTGGATCACTGTATGGTCCAGTCCCTCCATGCAGCATTGACTGCTGCCACTTGCACAGAGTAGCTAGTGAATGGAGTCAGTCAAGTCAACACAGGCCTGTAGTGTTCACAATGGAGGTACTATAGCTGTAGCGCAGGCTGTCTTTGTTCCTTTGTGTGTCCTGTTTTTCTTTTTTTTCTCACTGGTTGGCCTTTGTATTAGCTTTGCTAGTTGGTCACACCTGCCTTTGGCAAAGATTAAAAAAGGGGGCCAGGGTACTGTCTCCCACACTACAGTGAGTGATCTGAATCTCCACTGATGTGTTAGTGAGTGTCCCAGGAGCACCAGTATACATGTAGGTATTAGAGAGAATGAAGCATAAAATTACCTACTCTCAGTGGTAGTATTAGTAGTAGTAAATTCTAATAGTACCAAATGCAGCTGTCACCATGCATGACAGAACAAGTGTTACCAGGATCGAGATCAGTGATGGTATAGTTACTATAGCATTGAATTGCTTGTGGTATTGTTATATTGCTTGACAGCTGTCAGTAGTTGTTTCAATATAATACGTACAACACACAACTCTGACAAAAATTAATGATACTGATTGACGGATTGTAAGACTTTTAGATTATAGACTTGAGCATCGATATGGGAATGGTAGCGCATGATCTAGAAAGGTCAGTGCTAATGATTAGCATCCAAGTGCAGTTGTGTGGCTAGTAACAAAAATGCAACTGACAATAATAATTTTATTTACAAAACTTTCGACATTTGAAAGGCCTCTCACAGAAAGCCTGGGACCGTGCACCTGCAAAATTTACTTAGCCTTAGGTACATTTGTATGTTAGCCATTCTTGAAGTAAATAGTTATACAGGTGCAGATTCTTGGCTAGAAGCTCAACAGAAATTTATGATGCGTGGTTTGGTTGCTGCCACCAAACTGCTTTGCATCAGAGCTTAGCTTTAGAACCATTGCAGAAGTACAGTATCTGGCGTCTCTATTACTCGTCTGTACGCCATTGTAGTGTGCTTCATCTTGACAAGGTGCTTGTTGTTGCTAACTTAAGAATGGACGGGACGTGCAGCTATAGCACATGATGCTTTCGCATTGTGCCTGTAAGGACATCTAACTAGCCATGGATACTCATAGCTACACTGAGGATTGTATGTCCAAGTTTGCTGCTAATTATGTCTTGTCGTTCTTTAGTATTCGAGTTTCTTTTGAGAAATTCAGTCAGTGCACATGTCACAACGTGAGGACGAGGTCAGTGCACATTTCACAAACGTGAACGGAAAATATCCGGCATTCCGAGAATGTCAGGGAAATTTTGCGCATGTGTATGCATTTGAAAATAGGCGCTATAATTTTCTCACAAGATAACGCGACGTTTAGCGTTAGTTAGTCGTTGAAAAGCGTTTATTTCAAGCCAACAACATTCTCGAGCGATTGACACAGCCTTTTCCCGCTACCTTTTTTGAATCGTGAGTTGTCGCCGTTAGCGACCCGCTTCAGTATAACGCATAATAAAACTTCCCAAGAGCGAATTTTCCAAAAACACTGAGTCGATCTCTCCGCAATTTGTTTATATTCAAATAGGTAGTAGTCAGTGAACATAGTTCCTTACAAAGAATCATGAGAAAATTCTGTACTCGATCTCCGCCATTGTGAGCCCCGCCCTCACTGTAGCTAATAATAATATTCACAATGCGTGGGAGAATGGTAGCCCGCCACCTCATTACCCCACGTGACTAATCAGGTGGCATTCCAACGCGGGAAAATACTTGTTGTTTACGAGCACAGGTTTACTCCTAACAAGGTACGCCCACTATTTTGGCTGTTAGCAGCTTGCGCGATCAAGGGATGAACGTAGGGCTAATGAATTTTGGTGATTGTGATAGACAGGAGTTGACTCTACTCCAACATGTTGCTGTATCGAAATCGTGTTTTCTTCCCGAATTGCGATATCATGATTTGCCGATATTATGTAGATTGCTAGACCCCCAGATCTTCGGAAAGATCAGCAACAGAACAGAAGGATTGACGAGAGGTTTTTGGAATTGACAAGCTGTAAAGTCTCTCAAATCAATAATTATTTATAAAACTTCAGATCTGGCAATGATACATGTCATTCTAGGAAGACCCACGCATGAATACCTTGTAAATTATCACGGTCTTATTATATTTATTTTTGTTTCCTCTCTATTTAACTTTACTCGTTTGCCTTGTTTATTGACACACAATGTTTCCTTGTAAATACATATCTTCAGTAAACACCAATGAATATTAAGGAATAGTTATGAATATGAAATTTATCTCCAGAGGAGGATATACAATTCCACATTCTTTTACTTTGATCCACCCATTCTCCTACATGCTAGGAGAAGTTTCTGGTTGCTATAGTAGTAATAGTGTAGGATAATTCACTATTACTATTAAATCACTTTGACAGTCCTAGCAGGCATGGGAAATAATGGAAATAATAATTATAATAGGCTGCATTTATGTGAGTCTGTAAGCCTTGTACAAAATTATCTAAAAAATAAGTTTTTAAACTCGCCGAGCGGTGCATGGAAATATTTATTGTGTTATAATTATTACCACTACGCTGTTGGAAGTTGTACCGCTCATGGATAAAGCTCCTGGTCCCAGTCAATACGTTTTAAAATTAATCATTGGCTTGAATTAACTAGCTGTAAGGAAGATGTTATTGTAGGATGATCCCTGTATGAATAATTTATAAATACATACCTTCTCATAAATATAAACCTGATTTCAGGAAAGAACCATGAATGTGAAAGATTTATCACCAGAGAGAATATAGAATTACATGTACTTTTATTTTATCCGCCCATTCTTTTTGGAACATGACATGAATACACATCTCCAAGGAAGAGGCGGACCTCAGGATATAAAAAGAGTGTCTGTGGTAGCTAGAATAAACAGTGCTACAGTGTTGAAAAATGAAGAAGTACCTGGTCAGTCCGAATCAATCGCAGCTGCAGACTGCAATGCAGATGCAGGCATTGCAACAGCAAAATGCTATGCAGCCAAACTACTATTTACCTGGCCAGCAAAATCCACCACCGCCAAAAGCTGTTCCGCCCAACCAACAATTTCAGCAACCTCCAGCACACACAGCTATGTCACCACCACCGAACAGCCAACAACAACCACCATATAACCAACAGCCTCCACCCCCTCAAGCACAAATCTTGCCCCAGCCACCTCCAATGTACCATCAGCCCCCACCCCCTCAAGCACAAATTCTGCCCCGGCCCGCTTCAGTATACCAACAGCCCCCACCCCCTCAAGCGCAAACCCTGCCCCGGCCCCCTCCAGTGTACCAACAGCCTCCACCCCCTCAAGCACAAACCCTGCCCCGGCCCCCTCCAGTGTACCATCAGCCCCCACCCCCTCAAGTGCAACGCCCACTTTTGATGCAACAACAGACAACCCAAACGGTGGTCATAGCACCAGGAGCTACCAGAGTACAGGTGAAGCAGGTGTCTAGGCAGTCGTCGATGAATTTCACAGACAATCCAAGCCTTCCAAGGAGGGATCAACATGTCAATATAAAAAGAGAAGTATACAATAGAATGCCTAATACTCGTCAAGTTTGGATCAAAAACACCTATGCAAATACAGTTGAAGAAATACTACGAAGTATGGATGCGTACAAAGAAGGCAAAGTTGAGAAAGCAGTCGATTGTTGCTGCAAGACCTGTTGGTGTGGCAGTGATGTCAAGCTTTCAATAGAAAAGAATTTTCAAATTTCTCGTAGCGAGGGAGGAAATGTGATCAAAGAGAGGTTAAGGGCATCGTACAAAACAATCAAAGAGATTCTCATCTACTATCAATTTCTATTTGCTTTGGCAAATATGATCTTGTCAGTCATTTGTTTATTTGAAAACAAATGGAGTGTGTCAACTGGTGAAGATATTTATGAAATTATAGGGTTTGCACTAAGTGCAGTCGCTTTCCTGTATACATCAATTGATTCAGCTATCCATTTCTTCACCTATACAGTCCGATGCAAGAGTTGCTATATATGGAGGAATGCCTGCCGCAGCAACAAGGACCAAAAGGAGAGATCTAAAGAGGGCTGTGGCAAAGACCCAGCAGAGGGTTGCGTTTGCAAATGCTACAAAGAAAATTGCGAATATTTAGAAAACATGGCTGACATAGTACGTCTACTTGTAACCGAATGTTGTTTCTATTTTCTTCTGCTCCTAAGCATATTCCAACTTATAAGAGCCTATGTTGATCGCAATATCGATGACATCAGTGAGGTCGATTGGGCACTTTTTGGCATTGGCATGGCACAAGATCTTGGCCCGGTTTACATTTGTCGTGTAATTATACTGGCTGGGTCGTTAAATGCAATACAAAAAATAAGGAATGCAGAAGGAAAGAGTGAAAATAATAGCGGAGTTGCTTTTTCTGTATGTTTCATTGCTCAAGCCTATGGCCAATTGTTGATCCAGATTATGATGATATTCACAATATCAGCTACATACTACCATCAATACAACAACTGCAGCAACTTTAACATGTCAAGCAATGCAAGCAACACACTGTTAAAAATGGGGTGTCACTGCGACACCCCAGTTTGTCATTTTTCCACGGGTCCACTGACAAAACTAGTTTTAAACGGTTTTAAACTGACAATCTAGGGTGTCACACACTGTGGTGTCAGTGTGACACCCTAGATTGTCAGTTTAAAACCGTTTAAAACTAGATTTGTCAGTGGACCCGTGGAAAAATGACAAACAGGGGTGTCGCAGTGACACCCCAGTTTTAACAGTGCACCAACAACCATGTCACACCAAATGAATGCTACATTCCCTCTGGAAATCTCTTATACATGGTGGTACTCAGTTTAGTCAATCCATTGGTGGGCACATTAATGTTCCTGATAGTATGCTACTACTGGACACAGAACTTCCCTGTAACAATGATTCTTGGCATGATATCAAAAGTAATCAAGGTAGGAGATGTTGGTGATGCTGCAAGTACGGAAAAAACTTTCAAAGAAAGTGCATCCTATATTGAAAAGTTAAAGAAATTCTATGATGGTGCAAAATTTTCTGACATTTCATTCATTAGAAAGTTCCAGTATCCGTTTCGCAATCCTTTGCGCATAATCCTGTCTTTGCTATATTCAGGCGCCCTTATGGCTTTTATGTATAGTGCAGTATTCGCTCTTAGTGGACTGAGATCTCCTGCACCCGACTGGCCTTTCCATTTCTATATTGCTGAGGCAATATTTGTTTTAATTGTCAACTGCTACGTAATGACAATAGCTTTTGTTTGGCTGTTAATCATATTTGTTGCAATTTTATGGTGCATACTTAGTGCCTGTGCTAGTAGCAATAGACAAAGTACTCGCTCTGCATATTAATAATATTTATTATTATAATTTTAATTATTTTAGAGTTTATTAATAATTATAATTTTTATCGTATTAAAATTGATAATAATAATTATTATTTTATTTCATACTTGAGCAAGTCCGCCGCGGTGACAGTAATGACATAATATGGGCTCAAGGTAGTTGACCGGCTGGTGAGGGGATGAAGGAAATCACCTGCTTACCTGTACTTCTCGATAGCTGATATGATTTAATGCTCTACTGTAATTTTGGTCAAATACTGAATAAAAAATATTTGGTTATTGGTTATACGTTATACTACTCATGTTTTTGATGAGAAAAAGGTGTTAAGTTTTGAGATACACATACAGTGTTGGAATGTTATGCAGTGCTGACATGCAATAAAGCACCAAAGGTGCAGATGCCTCGGTGCAGTAGCATGTATGCTAGCATGCAATTAGCAGATGCATATGAAAGCATGTATGCATGAATGCAGTAGATCCATGGAAGCATCAAAACAGTATCATAGAAGCATGCAATGCAAGCTACAGTAGAAGTGACCAGCAGATCCATGGAACATGCAGGCAAGCAGCAGATTATAGCAACAGTGCTATTAGTCCATGAGCCCGAGGGGTTGAAGGGTATCATTTTGAGGGACTAAGGTTAATTGTGATTTTTAGGAAGGTATACATCCCTAGAGTTATAAAATAGATGATAGCATTGTTCTAGAGGTAGCTTTTGGGTTTTATCACAAATTAAATATTAAATGCGCATAAATTACCATAAATTAACAAGTATTTTATACTAATTATGATCATTTCATTTTTTCATCCACATTTTTCACTGACTTAGACACAGTGAGTGTACACCCTATAGCTCTTTTGGTTAGACAGGCTGCATAGACAGCATTTTACTCCATTTACCATAATAATTATATCTTGGTAAAAGTCCTTATGCAGTAAAAGAATGACCGATGTGTGCTGGTTGCAATCTATCAGGTGCAGTACAGCGGTTCTTACAGCAAAGCACAAACCATAGAGCATAAGCTTCCAGTATAATAAAATTTCAGATATGGGGTCAATTATAATAGAAAGTCATAATAGAAATAACTATACTTAAACTTGATTACTGTACCTTTACTGAGATACTACTCATCATCTAGGGAATCATGTGTTTGCATTCATTATTGGTCTAAATAATATTATGCTAAACAACCATTCTATTGCTATACTAGTAAAACTACTCATGTTGATGACTAAAGTGTACAAAATAGAGGTTTGCCTGTTGTTCGCTATTAGGATAGTTTATTGTGTCTATTATTACTATTACTTCATTTCTTTATTAATCTTGTCTATTAAAATTAATATTACCCATTGCATGCATGTATTGTATTAAGTCATGCAGAATTGTATATTGTATTAATCCTTTGATCAAATCTTTCATTGCTTAAAATAAGATGTCAATAAAATTGGTATACAAGACCGATATAAGACAACTTAACTGTTGTACCAACTGCTCTTTAGCTTCTTTTCTTACAATTTTCATCCTCGGCTAACTGGACCTGTCACCTCTCTGGCCTATAATACAGTGCTACCTGGCTGTCCTGCTTAGTAGTCAGCCCTTGACTTAATAGCATGTATAGTCCTTTGCCTTTCATAATTATATCGGCATGCATAGCTGTTGATTAAATCTCATTTTGGTACATACAGGTGGTGTCTGCATGAGATCAATAATTAGTCACTATGCTGGTAGAAGGGATGAGCATAAATACTATCTAATTTAGGAGAAAATAGGTACAGAATGCTCCAGCTATAGGTACAGAATGCTCCTGCTATAGGTACAGAATGCTCCTGCTATAGGTACAGAATGCTCCTGCTAGGTACAGAATGCTCCTGCTAGGTACAGAATGCTCCTGCTAGGTACAGAATGCTCCTGCTATAGGTACAGAATGCTCCTGCTAGATACAGAATGCTTTTGCTAGATGAGGTACCATTCCTAATTCAAATCAAGAAACTTATTCTGATTTCTTTAATGCAGGTCTGTAGTCTTTACTTTGCTTTAGCTGCACAAACTCTTGGCATTGTCTCATCCAATGTATAAGCATGTATACAATAATGGCTCTGTATACATCTATACTACTATGCAGTATGGAGCAGCAAGTTACTTATACCCATCTTCTCTGGGTTTTAGTTCCACACAAGGAACAAACATGTCCTTATCTTGCTATGACATGCCAAGGGCATCTGCCTTCAGAGCAGATCACTACAGTCTAAGAATTAATATTGCTTTCTTTGATAATCTTAAAGCATGAAGTACATGTATAAGTAGTTTCATTGCTTGATAATCAGAATCATTGTTGTGAAATGATTAGAGGAGCATGAATTTAATTACTACCTAATCATTATTCAAGCTTGCTAACAGTAGATACAAAAACCTTGATAAAACACAAAAGCTACTATTTCGGCAATGCTATCACACATTTTCTGATTCTAGAAGTGTAGGGCTTCTAAAAAAATACTATGAACCTTAGTCCCTCCAGATGATACCAAAAGCCAAAATTTTGGGCTCTGGCTCATGGCCTATATGGAAGCACAGGCTAGTGGCAGCTATCCAGCAGCAGGCAAGCAGCAGATCATAGTGACAGTGCTATGGAAGCGCAGGCTAGTGGCAGCTATCCAGCAGCAGCAGCAGATCATAGCAACAGTGCTATGGAAGCACAGGCTAGTGGCAGCTATCCAGCAGCAGGCAAGCAGCAGATCATAGTGACAGTGCTATGGAAGCACAGGCTAGTGACAGCTATCCAGCAGCAGGCAGCAGATCATAGCAACAGTGCTATCGAAGCGCAGGCTAGTGGCAGCTATCCAGCAGCAGCAGCAGCAGCAGATCATAGCAACAGTGCTATGGAAGCGCAGACTAGTGGCAGCTATTCAGCAGCAGATCATAGCAACAGTGCTATGGAAGCACAGGCTAGTAGCAGCTATCCAGCAGCAGCAGCAGCAGCAGCAGATCATAGCAACAGTGCTATGGAAGCGCACGCTAGTGGCAGCTATCCAGCAGCAGCAGCAGCAGCAGCAGCAGCAGCAGCAGCAGCAGCAGCAGCAGCAGCAGATCATAGCAACAGTGCTATGGAAGCGCAGGCTAGTGGCAGCTATCCAGCAGCTGTACAAGCTGTTGTACACAAGTTGTATTGAATCCAAACAGAATAATGTAGCTGGGCGTGACTGTAACTGCTCTGCTCGCTCCGGCTCACCTGTCGAGCAGCTAAGTGAACTCAAACACGCTTTCGCTCGCTAGTTTCACTGCTGCCAATGGAGTCGCGCGAGCTGTACTATCACAGATCAAGCCTTCAAGTTGCACTGTAGCCATCTGTAGACAGTTTTGTCTATGAAGTAGGCCCGAGCGCTCAAGACGGCTGTTTAGGTTAGCAGATCACGCCATAACTTCAAAACAAAGGCTTTAATAGCAAATCTGTCAAATTTGATTTTCATAAACTATCGAGATCTACCTGTATTGCACGTTTCAGCGCTTAGTAGCAAGCGGTTGCTGAGATACGCATTGCGGACACACACCACACACACACACACACACACACACACACACACACACACACACACACACACACACACACACACACACACACACACACACACACACACACACACACACACACACACACACACACGCACACACACACACACGCACACACACACAAACGAACAGACTACTGTATGCCTCGTGGCTCCGCCCACACCTCGGCATAATAACAACTATGCACACTCATCTATAAAATCGTTTCCATGATTAAGAGTATATAAGCTCCTGGTAATAGTGTAACTCATAATTATTACCTAGCCCTTCCATTGTGGATGCCTGCACAAATTGACCTTGACAGAGTACATGTAGAAATAAAGAGTGGAGCTATTCATGACACCGTGACGGGTGTAGCACGCGAGGTCAACTTGTCGTGAGGTCAACTTCGCGAATTCAACTCTTACTGGTTCAACTCTCAAGAGGTCAATTATTCACCACATCAACTTTACGAGATCAACTCGTACAAAGTCAACTCTAACGAGGTCAACTAGTACAGAATCAACTCTCGCGAAGACTACTATCACAGAATCAACTTTAGCAACAGTCAACTCTTACGGGATCAACTTTGCTGTTACGAAATCAACCTGGCACTTAGTTTATTATTCGTAGGTGTGGCACTTAGTTTATCATAATAATTATTATTAGGCCACATAAAGTTAATTTTCTGTTTCTGTTCCAACCAGTTGAATAAAAATGACCAGGCAACCAGGCTGTTTATTTTTTTAATTAAACTAATTACATGTTTTTTCTACAGGTATTGTTCATTTTAAGAATTGTAAGGTATATTTATGGTCAATAAATAGACTACCACGGACGTTGAAAAGATAGACAATAATTTTTATAATTAATTTTATTACAAAAACATGTACATTGACCTTAAAAAAATTGACCAGCAAGGAGACCAGAAACAGAAAATTTAATTTACATGGCCTTACTACTATTTCTTTAATTTTTATTAACGTAATACATTTTTTGGTTAGTTAGAAAGACCCTCCCGACGATCCTTAGTTAGGAAGACCCTCCCGACGATCCTTAGTTAGGAAGACCCTCCTGGCTGTTCGCAGTTAGGCTAAGTGTTTTAAGGTCTTGGGTTTAGGATTTAGTTTTGTTTAGCACGTGAATACCATAGCAATGAAGCACCTAGGCTAAGGTGCGGATGCCTCGGTGGAATGACACTATATCCACAAACACAACTATCCACCATTCCACAAACACAGCAACTGCAGATGCATGTATACTGGATTTCTGTACAGCTATCACAATGCAGTGCTTTAGTTATGCAATTAGAAGCCAATCTGTGCTAACCACAATTCAACTAGGCGTGTCTACAATGTTCAGTAGTACAGCCCATGCATACTAAACACGAGCGAGATAGCTTCCATAGCTTGCTTACACAATTTCTCTGGACCTGCGCTGCTATCGAGTAGTAAAATTCTAACCTATCAGCTTCTAGGCATTCAACTGTGGACAGCTTTGCCTTTGGAAAAGTCCAGATCACCAGCAACGTTAACAAAGTGAGCAAATAGCGCCATAACTCACGAACTAAGCTTCGTATAAAGTTTTCATATGTTCTAAAGCGAGATAATACCGTGTTCTACTTGCACTGCTAGTTTCAGAGCTTAACTTTGCTAGTTTCAGAGCTTAACTTTCAGCGTGCGCTACAAAACCGAACCAGCCGTGAGCAATTCACGCGGTAACTTACGCACTAAGCTTTAAAATCAAACTTCTGACAATTCAAATCCGAGCAAGTATCGATTTCTACCCGTGTTGCTATTTTCAGCGATTATTTTTCAGCGAGCGACGAGAAATCGTTGCGACAGACTGACAGAATGAATGAATGAATGAATGAATGAATGAATGAATGAATGAATGAATGAATGAATGAATGAATGAATGAATGAATGAATGAATGAATGAATGAATGAATGAATGAATGAATGAATGACAGAATGACAACACGAATACTGTATTCCTCGTGGCTCCGCCCACCGAGGCATAACGAACGTGAAGTAACACATCCGCACTTCAGATTGGGTGAACCATAGCATAGATTTACAGTACATCTATGGGTGAACTTAATCCATCCCACATGCGATCATGTCAGTAGTTGATTTCGTGCGGTTGATCTCTGTGAAAGTTGACTCTGTAACAGTTGGTTTTCGTGATAGTTGATTTCGAGCAGTTGAATTCGCGACAGTTGATCCTGTGATCATTAACCCTCGGCGCATGCGCGAGGGTTACGGTACTTGCTTTGTCATTAACCCTCGGCGCATGCGCGAGGGTTACGGTACTTGCTTTGCATTTGTCATTCGTTCATTCATTAACCCTCGGCGCATGCGCGAGGGTTATTAACCCTCGGCGCATGCGCGAGGGTTACGGTACTTGCTCTGTCACTCATTCGTTCATTCTGTCCATCGAGCTGCAGAGACCATCGCTCACTTCTGAAATTCGGTAAAGACATGAACAGGCTTAGCATGACAATGGCTTGCAATGTGACTCGTGGATTTTGCTAAAGTGCTTTCGTTCTCGAGTTATGTATGGCTGGCTCACCTTGACGGCCGTCTTGGACCTCTCTGACGACAAACGTGCCCATAGTTGACTACCTAGGTACTTGTAGATTCCATCTAAACTTCAGGACAGCTCTGGGGGTGCGTAGACATCTCAAGAAAAAGCCTATCAAAGCCAAGAGCAATGGCTACCTACTCGTGTTCACGGTCACGCCCACTTGACACACCTTGTCCTTGTGGTCAGCACTTTGCTGTCTTCTGTTTACAAGTACAGTTTCAATAGCAAGCAGGTTGGCTTTAGCTGCAAAGCTCCTAATTCTGAAAGCCATATAACTAAGGAGCTAACTCTACAATGTGCAACACGCCGAGGGTTTCGTGAAATCTGTTCATTCATTCATTCTGTCCATCGAGCTGCAGAGACCATCGCTCACTTCTGAAACTCGGTAAAGGTATGAACAGGCTTAGCACGACAATGGCTTGCAATGTGACTTGTGGATTTTGCTAAAGTGCTTTCGTTCTTGAGTTATGGCTGGCTCACCTTGCATGACGGCCATCTTAGACTTCTCTGACAACAAACGCGCCCATAGTTGACTACCTAGGTACTTGTAGATTCCATCTAAACAGCAGGACAGCTCTGGGGGTGGGTAGACATCTCAAGAAAAAGCCTATCGAAGCCAAGAGCAATGGCTACATACTCAGTGTTCACGGTCACGCCCACTTGACACACCTTGTATCGGTTGTGGTCAGCACTTTGCTGTCTTCTGGTTAGCAGTGCAGTTTCAATAGCAAGCAGGTTGGCTTTAGCTGCAAAGCTCCTTCTGCAAACCAAAACTAAGGAGCCAACTCTACAATGTGAAACACGCCGAGGGTTTCGTGAAGTCTGTTCATTGATTCAGTGAGAGTTGATTCCGTACGAGTTGATCTGGTGAAGAGTTGATCTGGAGAGAGTTGATCTCGTAAGAGTCGATCTCGTAACAGTTGAACTAGCGAAAGTTGACCTCGCGTGCCTAAACCACCGTGACAGAGCTGTTAGTGTGAGAGTTATAATTATCACTTATAGCTAAGATTTTGTTAATCCTCACAATAGGGAGGCACGGTAGTGACTCCCTAAGTACATGTAGGGATGAACGAAAAAAGGATGGCGGCTACCAGGGGGTTCCAGTACTAAAAGTTTCAGACCCGAAGCCAAAAAGAGGGTGGGTGGGTAAAGACCATTTTGGAAAAAAAGTCAATTTATTGAAAAAATAGTACAGGCATTTTTAGGAGTTTTATATCTATTTCTGACCAGATACATGTGTATGTGCATAATTTCTACTAACATGTCCATTAAATCAGTTTAATTATTATTCCCGCAATCATTGCTCATGTTGATTACACTATAGTAAATACGTCCCATAGTATTAACAGTGTTCAGCAGGTGCTCAGTAAGTAATAATTATACAAAATAAGAATTTCCATATTGTTTTGAAATCAATGTCGGATATCAAGTAAACTGAAGAATTAAACAGAAACATGCATACACAAAAAAACAAGCTGGCACTCAGCTAGTTAGCTATTCTTGCTCTACTAGCAGCGCACAAGGAGACAACTGTTGTGCAACTAGAGCTGAGAAATCAAGAGCTGCAGCCTTGGAAAGTAGGCGGTGACCAGGCGTTGCATCTTGTTTGCTGTCATGGCTTGCCGCCTAAGTCGCTGGCTCTTTTGTGTTCTGGTGTGTGGTAGTCACTGAGGGCTGTTGTTTTAAAACCACAGTCACATTAACAGCGCTTTCTTCTGCTGCTGTACTTCCATAACTAGCCATCGTTCGCGTAGCCGCGATCGACACATGAATATTCAGTATGTGGTATTGCGTGAATATAATTAACACCATGAATAATCAAGCGTTGATTATGAATATAGGGTTTCCACAAAAAAAATCAACTTCTACAAAATCAACTTTTCGGTGACTTACTACGTACACCAACTTATAAAAACCTCCTGGTGAAAATTTCGCAGTCCAAAAATTCTTCGATCCTGCACAAAACAGCTTTAAACTCTGACCGCAATCAGTTATTAACTGGTCACTCGATCTTCTTATTAGAGCGCATCGCTTGCACGACTAGCAAGGTTCTGCAAGGCTGCTGACGATTCCAAAGGGAAGTCAAGGGAAGTACTACTCTTAACAAGTACTTTTAATAATACTAGCTTTGCTGAAATGCGTTTGGTCTCGGTTAGCAAACCAGAGGAGGTCGGGTTTATGGGGTCGCTTCCAGCCAGATGGTCAGAAGTGGCAGTTCACGTTTATATTTATGCAACATGTACAACTACTAACCAACTTTACAAAACTATAGTGAGGAAGCCGCTTCCTCTTCAGCGAAGAAGCTTACATAGGGTTACTGCATAGATACTGCAAGTGTCGGCGCTGGCTTCGAACTCCCGCTTTCGAGCTCCACAATACCTCTTCGTAACACATAGACCTTTACTGAAGATCCAGTAAAATTATACAATTCAGCTGTGTTGCTATCCACCATAAAATCGACTTCAACTAATCGCCTAGTTCTATCACTGAATTGTTTATTAACTATTAAAATGGTTAATTAACCAAGAACCAGTTTGTATGTCGAATTGAAAGTAGATTTTATGGTGGATAGCAACACAGCTGAATTGTATAATTTTACTGGAT
>OZ024790.1:3521958-3566257 GCA_964017065.1 Haliclona indistincta | reverse complement strand
TACAACACCTTGAAGCTATTCTGGGATTTAGAATCCATGGGCATCCAGCCTCTATCTAATGATCCTGTGTCAGATTACTTCACAAATACTGTTAGAATGGTTGACGGTCGATACGAGGTGTCTCTCCCTTGGCAAGAGAGTCACGAGCCTTTGCCTGACAATATTGCTCTTTGCCGTCGGCGACTTCATGGTCTTCTTAAGCGACTGAAACGCGAACCAGATATTCTGCATGAGTACAATGCCATCATTTCTGAGCAGCTAAAACGGGGTATTGTTGAGGTTGTCGAGGACACCGTTGAAGCATCTGAAAAGATACATTATCTTCCCCATCATGCTGTAGTACGCCGAGATAAAGCGACGACCAAGGTCAGAGTTGTTTATGATGCTTCGGCAAAGTCAACTGGACCGTCGCTCAATGAATGCCTTCATGCTGGACCTAAGTTCAATCAGAAAATCTTAGAAATACTCCTGCGCTTTCGTTCTTACACTATTGGCCTCGTAGCAGATATAGAAAAGGCATTCTTGATGATCTCTGTTTCACCTAGTGACCGAGACTCCTTGAGATTTTTATGGACCGAAGACCCCTATGCTGAAGATCTGAAGATTCAGAAGTTGAGATTTGCGAGAGTTGTCTTTGGTGTTTCGTGTAGCCCTTTCTTACTCAATGCTACCCTTCGACATCACATGGAGAAGTATCGCACCTCTCATCCAGAGCTGGTGAACATTTTGACTGAGTCCACCTACGTTGACGATGTGATCTTTGGAGCTGACACTGAAGCAGAAGCTTATGATCTATACAGGAGCTCTAAGGAAGTAATGAGTCATGGTCAATTTAACCTCCGTAAGTTTGTCACAAACACGCCATCACTGCAGAGCAGCATTAATGCTCAAGAGAATGATCTGAGCAAGACAAGTCCACTCGGAACTGAGAATACAGGAGCTGAAACCATCTATCCCAGTAGCCAACAGAAGGTATTAGGAGTGACATGGGACTTAGTAGACGATCAGCTGATCCTTTCACTAGAGAGTTTCGTGGAAACTGCTTCCCTGTTGATTCCCACTAAGAGGAACATCGTGAGTCTAGTTGGACAGATTTTTGATCCCCTTGGTTTCTTGTCACCTGTGACTGTGCGTCTCAAAATACTACTGCAAGAGTTGTGCAAGATTAAGATCGGCTGGGACCAGCAATTGGAAGGAATATTGTTGGAACGATGGAAGAAGCTTGTGCGTGAGTTGAGTCCCTGTCCACTATTGATGCTCCCAAGATGTTACTTTGTAGAAAGTCGACCTGGTGCGGACTACCGTCTTTATGGCTTTTGTGATGCCTCTACCTCAGCATATGCGGCTGTCGTATACATAGTTGAAGAGTTTGATGGACTAAAGTCGTCAAGTTTTGTCACAGCCAAGACTAGAGTGGCACCAGTTAAGAGCTTAACGATCCCCAGACTTGAGCTGTTATCATCAGTACTTCTAGCCCGGTTGGTAACCACTGTCGCAGAGAGTCTTAGTTCCAGAATCGATCTATTGGAGCCAAGGTGCTATACCGATTCGCAGGTTGTTTACTATTGGATCAAGGGAACCGGAAAGGATTGGCGACCATTTGTTCAGAATCGCGTCAACGAGATTCGTAAACTGCTCCCACTGAATAGCTGGGACCACTGTGCGGGAAAAGAAAATCCGGCTGACATTCCCAGTCGTGGTATCACCCCACAAGAATTGTTTCAGAGTAACATGTGGAGTAACGGCCCGGCATGGCTACAGACCACTTCCAACCCTTCCCCAGTCCCAGAGGAGATGCCGGAGTCCTGCCTTGCTGAGTTGAAGGGTGTGACTCCACGGGTAGTACACGGCTTGTTGGCCACACAGACGTACACCAATCTCGGAGATATCATTAGTATCCAGCGGTTCAGCACACTTCGCAAGCTTTACAGAACAACTGCCTATGTTCTCAAGTTTGTGAGGATCATCAAGAGAGAGACAACTTCACCGGAGCTTACGCCTATGAACATTGTTGAAGCAGAGACACTCTGGATCTCCCAGGCTCAGTATGTCATGACTCAAGAAGCGAAGTTTAAAGAATGGAAGGTACAATTTCGTCTCTTTCAAGATAGCCACAAGTTGTGGAGATGTGGAGGCCGTCTGCAGAATGCTGATCTTGAATACTCAACCAAGCATCCCATAGTTCTCCTCAAGAAACATCAACTTGCAGTGCTTATTACTGAAGATGCCCACCGACGAGTTCAGCATGATGGTGTTAAGGAAACAGTCAATGAAGTTCGCTCTAAGTTTTGGATTATTGCAGGAAGAAGCCTAGCAAGAACAGTAATCCACAAGTGTGTCACCTGTCGTCGCTTCGAAGGACAGCCCTTTGATGCTCCCCCTGCACCACCACTTCCTTCCTTCCGTGTTAACGAGGCTCCACCATTTCTGTACACAGCAGTTGATTTCGCCGGACCCTTGTACATAAGAGACAAGGAAAGAACAAGTGAAGGTAAAGTGTGGATTGCATTGTTTACATGTTGTGTTGTTCGGGCTGTGCATCTCGAGTTAGTCACTGATATGACTGCAACGACCTTTCTCAGGTGTTTGAGACGTTTCTCAGCAAGACGAGGCCTACCAAAAAAGATCATTTCTGACAATGCAAAGACCTTTAAGGCGACCGCCAGAATGATCAAGTCTATAGTCGATCAGCCAGAAGTCAAGAGCTACTTGTCACATACTGGAGTCCACTGGACATTTAACCTCGAGAAGGCCCCCTGGTGGGGAGGTCTCTTTGAACGGATGGTGCGCTCAACTAAAAGGTGCCTAAAGAAGATTATAGGCCGAGCAAGATTCAATTTTGATGAATTGCACACCGCTATAGTCGAAGTAGAAGCCATCATCAACTCCCGCCCACTGACCGTCATGTCTTCTGACGACACAGAAGAGCCACTGACCCCGTCTCATTTGATGGTAGGACGTCGCTTGCTAAGTCTGCCTAATAATCTGGACTATTCCGACCCTGATGACGAAGATTACGAGGTCACAGGGGACGTTTTGAAGAAGAGAGCAAAACATCTTGACAGGACACTCAACCATTTTTGGAGAAGATGGCGGAAAGACTACCTTGTAGAATTACGAGAATCTCACAGGACCCAAGGAGCAGGCTCAATGTCAACCTCTGCAAAACCAGGTGATGTCGTGGTAGTGTATGATGAGGATGCACACAGGGGATTTTGGAAGTATGCTGTAATCGAGAAGCTGATTGTGGGGAATGATGGACTCGCAAGAGGAGCTGTTTTGAGACTATCCGACAAGGACGGGCGAAGGACCACCCTACAACGCCCCTTGCAGAAGCTTTACCCTCTTGAAGTTACGGCAAGTAACCTCCCAGTTAGGACCACAGATTCGCAAGAAGCTACTTCACAGTCGACCGGAACCAGTCCATCAGACTCGGAACACTCTCGTTCATCATCCAGCCAGAGACCATGTAGATCGTCCGCTGCTGTGTCAAGAGCCAGATGGAAGTCGATTGTGGATGATTCGGACTCTGATGAATATACTTGACCACTTATGTCAGCGGTCAAGGTGGGGAGGATGTTGGACCTCGCGAACTCATTATGTATTCATTTGACATTACGTTATCATTTTGATTTTGCTATACTGATTATTAGAAACATTGAACCTCGTGTTACCTAATGTTCATGTATGTTGAGTAAATAATCTATCATGAATCCAACTCCATCGAAGTAGTTGAAACTAACTGGAACGAATAGTAGATCGCTGGTGCGAGATAAAGCAAGTATTTACAACCAGAGAAGAAATGCGGTGCCGCTCTCTAAATAGAAGCATCAGAATTATCGAGCACAGTGGTTTTCAATGTAATTTTGTATTACGAGTTATTGAAACAATTTTAACGATCGGTAACTCGAATTTTTTGAGTCAAGCAAAACGAAAGCTAACTTTTTTTGCAAAAGTCAAGGACTGTACTTGAAGATTGAGGTAAATTTATCTGGTAGAAACTAGTGAATTATTCACTGGAATGTGCTTCCTTGCTTGCACTGAATTGGTTAGTATCTGGCATCGCTACTATATGGATCACGGAGAACACATACCCGGTATTTGTCTGGAGTCTTAGAAGAACGGTAAGCTCCTGTAGGATGCCCATTCTGCGCTTGCCAGATAATTATAACCGACGCATTGGTATACAAACAAGTGTGGTCGGGGCTCGTATGCACTGCATCTTGCGTAGGCGAGCTGATATGTACAGCATAACAATTTTAGCTACAAGTTTGAAATTATTAGAAAAGCCATCAACAACAGGAAGACTAAACCAATGGTGAAAACAAAGATTGCTCAGTATATGCATGATATTAAACTGCACTTCACTGAAAAAGAAAAAAGGACAGAAACAAGAAAATAAAAAGGATTTCTATCGAAATCAAAGGGATGTAGTGATGAAGAAATCTACCACTGGTTCACAATGTAAACTAACAAGGAACAAGCATAGAATGGTAACATGATTGACTTGCTAACAGATCGTAGATCCCTACATCAGTGGCTGTACATAAGATCAATATTTTATCACAAGCTGAAAAGTTCAATTCAATGAACATCAGGTTTCAGTCAACAGCAACTAGCTGAACTAGCTATAGTCAGGCCACAGCAGCCACTGATGTAGGGATCTATGGTCTGATAGCAAGTCAATCGTGTTACCATTCCATGCTTTCTTGTTAGTTTACATTGTGAACCAGTGGTACAGTACCGCTCACGAGTAAGTGTACTCAAACCCGCGGGCTAACCGCGCGTAACTCGGGGGAGCCCGAGGGTCCGTGAACGTGTACCCGCTGCCCGCACCACACTAACCCGCGGCCCTCATGCAGCCTTGCATGCACACGCGACCCGCTGGATAGCTAGGCAGACTCACGTTGTCGTTGTGTGACTT
Organism: Haliclona indistincta; assembly: GCA_964017065.1. Taxonomy (NCBI): domain Eukaryota; kingdom Metazoa; phylum Porifera; class Demospongiae; order Haplosclerida; family Chalinidae; genus Haliclona; species Haliclona indistincta. Next base: position 3,561,333 of record OZ024790.1, on the reverse strand, counting down.
TCGCGAGCATATACAGTGCTCGCACGTATCCGCACCAGCGCGTGATGAACTCTGTATTCGCATCTACCCGCGGTTAATGATACACGGTTCCGCGGGCAAGACATAATTACCCCCGGGTTGCCTGCGAGTCTCCCGCGGGTTGTGGTCCACTTACTCGTGAGCGGTACTGTAGATTTCTTCATCACTACATCCTTTTGATTTCGATGGAAATCTTTTTAATTTTCTTTATATAACTCACTCATCAATGCTCAATGTAATCTTTGTGTCACTGTGACCCTGGACATCTGTCTAGTCCAAATCCTACTAGAGGAAATGATCGATTAACGGACACCATGAATAATCGGACGCCGTCACGACTTTTTCGCGAGATGAAGCGAACGCCTATTCTTGCAGCTGTGAAGCTAGGCCTCTCCTGTACATATTTACACTATTATACAACTGGTTGTTTTTGCGTTTAATAGTAAGGCCTGCATAATGAACAATATCGGACTAGACAATGATCGGACGGTTATAATCATTTTTCGACAAACGCTGTCAACACTCTGACAATTAGTTAAAACTTAAAACAAATATGTTCAGTGAATACCTACATCAGTGCTCTATTAACATAGTAATGGGCGACAGCAACTGTCTGAGTACAAGCTTGCAGCGACTAGCTCTCACCCTACAGGTAACGCCCTCAATAATCGGTCGACCAAAATGTGATCTTAAATTGCAACGCTCGCTGGGATCGCATCAACGACGAAGTAAGCCCATAAATATAATTAGTATGACTGTGTTTAGTGATCGTATGCTGTTTCAGGTGTCATATAGCCATAGCATACTGAGAATTGAAATGCATTCGGTTATTTGGCGTCATCATGTGTGGTGTAGCACAAGGTATACAAGGAAAGCTCAGTGAGTGAATAAACACCTGAAACGACATATGATCACTAAACACAGACATACTAATTATAGTTATGGACTTACTTCGTCGTTGATGCGATCCCAGCGAGCGTTGCAATTTAAGATCACATTTTGGTTGACCGATTATTGAGGGCGTTACCTGTAGGGTGAGAAGTAGTCGCTGCAAGCTTGTACTCAGACAGTTGCTGTCGCCCATTACTATGTTAATAGAGCACTGATGTAGGTATTCACTGACATATTTGTTTTAAGTTTTAACTAATTGTCAGAGTGTTGACAGCGTTTGTCGAAAAATGATTATAACCGTCCGATCATTGTCTAGTCCGATATTGTTCATTATGCAGGCCTTACTATTAAACGCAAAAACAGCCAGTTGTTATAATAGTGTAAATATGTACAGGGGAGGCCTAGCTTCACAGCTGCAAGGATAGGCGTTCGCTTCATCTCGCGAAAAAGTTGTGACGGCGTCCGATTATTCATGGTGTCCGTTAATCGATCACTTCCTCTATGCAAAGATGGAGTATGTAAACACCTGTCCAGTGAGTGGTGGTATTAGGGAGGCACGGTAGTGACTCCCTATGTAGGGATGAACGAGAAAACAAGATGGCGGCTACATACAATGTATTAGCGTTCAAACGCTGATATTTCGCCTGGTGATGAATTGTATACGTCCAAAGACACTTAGATCTGCTCTCTGGCGTTGCCTCATCTTACAGTAGCAAGGAGATTGCTCGAAATTGTTACTAAAGTGACGAACCTGGAAACGGTGAAAATCGAGTTTCGTCATCTTCGTTTTCTTATTCTTTCTTCTTTCTTTCTTTCTTTCTTCAGCGCGCCTAGCGCCTTTACGCGAGCAATGCCGAGACTAAAACACCCACGAACAGTCGTGAAATTCTCCTGGCAGGTGCCTCTTGAACTTAGTTTTTAGTGAAACGACGATATAAATTTGACGAGCTCACGATCACGAACAGTCGTCAGCTGAATGTTTGACGCCATAATTATTGTGATTACATAATACGCACGTGATCAATCACACGAATTTATTGGCAGGGTATCGCCGTATGGAGAGCACATATTGGCGTCTGGAGACTTCGAAGAACAACTCACCGAGTAAGCTCGTGTAGTATCACCGTTCTGCTGCTTACCAGATAGTATCACAGCCATACAAAAAATTATAAATAAGAGTGGGCGGGGCTCGTATGCTGTGCAATCCAGGCTGCAGCGTGCATGAATGCATAAAAAGCGAACAATGGTGGAAACAAAAAGAATACATTATCTTGCCGAATTCGAACTGCACCAAAGAAAGAAAGAAACAAAGAAAGAAAGAAAGAAAGAAAGACAGAAAGAGAGAAAGCGGAGAGAAAGAGAGAAAGCGGAGAGAAAGAGAGAAAGAGAGAAAGCGGAGAGAAAGAGAGAAAGAGAGAAAGAGAGAAGGGAGGGAGGGAGGAAAGAAAGAAAGAAAGATGAACAATTCGCGTGGGCGGCGATTTTAGTTTACCACTTTAGAAACGTCTGTCAGCTTCGCCATTGGTATTTCCATGCTCAGAACAATCGTCGGATCAATCCTAGATGTCTGGAATCTCGAGAAACGGTAAAACAGCGAAGATTTGCGACGGCTCCATGAGAGTCGCCATCTTGATTTTCGTCGTCAAGCAAGCAGTCCCGGCGACTTTCATAGACTTCCTACAAGCGCTTACACTTGAGATTCGCTTAGAGATAGTTAAAATACAGTAGAAATGTATAACAATAGAGATATTATGTGCGAAAACTCATTTTCACACATGAGTAGCCGCCATCTTAGTTCGAGGTCATTCCTACATGGTTCTGGTTAGGTACAGGAGGAATACCGCCTAATTAATATTCATAATTCAATTAACCATGCCCGCGCGTACAGAATCACTATAAAGGCTTGTTTTTAGCGTTGACCTGTCAGCAGGTTCCGGTGGCTCAACGGTTTAATATAAGTATAGTATAGTGTAGTATAGTAAGTATAGTGCCTTGTAATGCAATAGTACAGGGTTCGATACTCGCTGTGTGCAATTTTTTTTAATTTTTTTTAATTCAGAAAGTTAAGTTTTTACCTAATTGCTCGACGATCCTTAGTGAGGGCCACTGGAGGGTCTGTTCAGAACAACCCTCCCGACGGCCGAAGGTCCTGTTTAGGACGAGTCTCGTTAAGCGGAGACTTCCTAATTAATAGGGTCCTCCTCAGCACTCGCGTTATGCGAGTCATCATCGATACTAATTACAAGAGACTTCCCCTCTCTCAGCCGAGCTCTCAGCAACCGCCTTTGCCAGTGGACACGAGATGGTAGCGCTACTAGTGCGTTGGTAAGCACCTAGAATATATAGCTAGTATACATCTTTAATACTCTGCCCCGACCTCTGTACATGCAGTCTGGTGAGGTTGCTCCAAATAAACATGTAGTCTCAATCAAGTTGACCCTGATGAGCATTTTTTTGCGATAGGTGAGTTGCAAGTGTATGTTTTATTTGTCAGAAAGTGTTTTATTCTGAGATCCTATATATAAAGCTATATTCAAACTTTTATCATTGTCACTTCTCTAGATGATTGTATGGTTGTTGATAATACCTTCTATGCCATTCCATGATTCCCGAACCCGACACAAGCAGTCTGCACGAATCTCTCAAGTGCTTATTGAATGTCTCAGGACTGACATCAGCTGTGACCTTGTAGTATTTTGCAAAATAATGTAATTTTGTTGTCTAAAATTTTAATACAGTTTATACTATCTTAATCCAATTCTACAAACTTGTCTGGGAGAGGGTTAATTACTGGGATACTCTCACACACCTTTCCACTTGCTACAGACACGATGCTGTTGTAGTGACAATTCATCTCATAATGAAGTTCAAAATGAGATGGCCCAGGAACACTATCCAAGGGGCTACCAGCAAGATCTGGGTATCGAAATGAATGGCGAAGTGGTTGGATGGTTTGCCAGTGTGGTCCTGAACCAGGTGTTGAACAGCAAAAGAAAATTGGCACTTGAAAGTAGCATGATACAGCCAATAGCTCGATGTGTGTCACCCAATGATCCTGCTCCATCATGTATTGTGTATGTAAGTCTGTGATTTGTGTGGGTCTTGATATAACGAACAGAAATAGCTCCACTATCACTCTCTATAACAGACATTCTGGAAAGGCAATATCCAGTGTCATCTAGCTTCCTGGAACTGCGCTTTTTTCTTTTTGTTGCTTTTTTGACTTTGGATTTGCCGTCGCGGCAACAAGTGTATAGTTCTGCATAAAATAAGATGCCTGTATACTTACACTTATAGCAGCTAACCTGCACTTTTTAGTTGCTCCTCCTTTTGGCTTAATATACCAAGTGTATGTCTTCTTTTCTTCCAATGCTTTCCATTGGAGAAATTCATCTCTGCTTGAAAATTCATGATTTTCAGTGACTGAAATAAAAGTGTATAAAGTAAAATTGCTGTCGTTTGATGTAGAAATAGTTATTGCCAATAGAGATTTTATGCTCTCGGGTCATGTGTGAACTCAGTCGTGTTGCATGAAAAAAACTAGAGTCACATTTGGGGCAAGTGAACCTCCCTTCCTTTTTCATCAGCTTTACTCCATGCACCATTTTCAGGTGACTGCTGAGATTGTCATATCGATTGTAAACTTTAGTGCAACCACTGACAGTACATGGAAAGAGTAGAAATTTAATTTAATACAGTGTTACTCCAGGGTGAATACAATGTGAATACAATGAAATAAAGCAGTGGTGTAGGGAATGATACAAAATAAAAATAATCGTTAGTTCAGAGGAGACCACGCACTCTCAGCTACGAATATTTCTTTAGCTGTAAAATGTATATAAATTATTATTACGACAGAAACATGTTGTGTTGTCTTACAATTAGCTTAGACTTCTTGACAGCAGGCTCACTGCTACTTGTAGGTACATCATTTACCTGTGATTTCTACTCAAAGATTCATACCGATTGATATGCATGTACTTTACTATAAACTTACGGTTTTGAACTTAGTCAATTCTTCAGTAGATTCATCATAGCAAGACTCAGATGATGACTGTAATTGTGAAAAGAGAATTTAGATTCAGATCACAACTGATAACTGACTGTCAAAAGTCTCTTAAATGTAGTCCCATGACCTGGACATTCAAAATCTGAATCTGACCATCTTTGTTCCGAGTCTTCATTCTCTTCCGAGTCATTCATGACCAATGTCGATGATCACCAGCTGGCGGTCCGATCGCTAGGATAGCTTGCTAATTTGGTACTTTGTGGTAGTATAAGCGTACTATATAGCTCAGACTAAGTTGGAGCAATTGAAACGGCTGCAACAGCGAGTCAACTCAAGTTAGTAACTGTGACTGAATTGAACGCGCGCTGAGTTCCCGCGCTTACAAGAGGAAATTCCTCCTATTAAACGAAGCAATTACTCGCACAAGCGCGAGTACTGAGGAGAACCCTGTTGAGTAAAGTAATTAGGAAGTCTGCGCTTAAGCCAGGAAAACCCGAACTATTCTTTCTTGCTGCCCTTTGCACAATATAATCTACAGTGTCTTGGTTATTACTTGCCCGTTTTACAAGGAAAATGGGTGTACCCACACTCCAATAGCACTTGCCGTATTTAGAACAAAATTATTTCGTACTCGGCAATCACGAGAGACCCACATAGGGGTGGGTGGGTCGTGGAGAGGGCGATAGGGCGTCAGGTGGCATTTTTTTGGCGCTCTGGCAAAAGGAGATGTATCTTCTTCCATCGCTCTTGCTGGTAGGGGATTTTTGCCGAAATCGTGTCTTCTCATTAAATATTCGCCCCTCTGTAACTTACAGACAGAGACCTTTTTGCAAAATCCGATACATACGTTTCTTCCTTGTCTACTAAAGTTTATGTCTGACATTTTGTGTGGGTGTGGCATGCTCAGGAAAGAAACGCAACTTTTCGTCATTGGGTGGGGCTTGCTACGCCCACAAGACGAATGGCGACTTTCTTGGGTGATCAGTGGGACTGTCTTCAACTAACAGTAGAAACCAAAATATTCGTAATCCTGATGTTTGGAATTTCCACCCTTAACGAGACTCGTTTAGGACGACCCTCCCGACGATCTTTAGGCTTACCCGAAGAGCCGAAGGCCCGGGTTAGGATACCCTCCCGACGATCCTTAGGCTTATCATGGGCTGAAGGCCCGGGTTAGGAAGACCCTCCAGACTTTGCGCAGTTAGGAGAAGGTTTTTTTTAGGGTTTAGGGTTTAGTAGCTAGCAAAGAACGGGCGTGGTTAATTGAATTATGAATATTAATTAGGCGGCATTCCTCCTGTACCTAACTGGAACCTTCCTACATATCATTGCTGATCGGCAATAATAATATCAGCAACATACTACCATCAATTCAACAACTGCAGCAACTTTAACATGTCAAGCAATGCAAGCAACCATATCACACCAAATGAATGCTACATTCCCTCTTATACATGGTGGTACTCGGTTTAGTCAATCCATTGGTTGGCACATTATGTTCCTGATATTATGCCGCTGCTTGACACAGAATCACTCTATAAAGATGATTCTCGAGGTGACTTCTAAACTTATAAAGACAAGAGGTGCTGATGATGCTGCAGACATGAAAAACACTATCAACTACATGTATGTGTCTTTTGACGATACTATAGAGACATTCAGTGTTGTTGCAGGCAACGATTACAACCAATTTTCTCGCATTTCGTTTTTCAGCCTAAGTTCCAGTATCGTCCATTTGGCAATCCTTAGTCTAGATATTAATATTATTATAACAACTATTATTAATTATACTGGTCGCCGCTATGGTAACGGCGCGAGGGCTTCTACATCGCGTAGATCCGATTGGATGCGCTGTCTAACTGATTTAAACCATAGCAACAGCAAACAGAAACGACGCGAACGACGAGCAAAGACACGCGAGCGCTGTTAAAATCTTCAGTAGAACTCCACGCACCGAACCATAATCTGCGCCGTGTGGTGGGATTCCATTCTGAATTCGCGGCCGTGGAGGGATTCCATTATGAGATTTATAGACCCGCAGCTACGCAACCTGATTGGTCAACATCGCTTAGCTGTGGTCTAAAATGTAATACAGCCTCGGGAGAGGTTGCCATTATAATTATATCCCAAGGGGAGGGTGGAGCTGAAGACATCTGCTCAAGAGTGAAGACTAGACAGCGTGAGAAACCACGTGGCAAACGCACACAGGTTGACTATCCGCCCTCTTGCCATTGACCAATTTTAAAGTATATGCGTGGGCGAAATCAAAGGCACCGCGCTTCCAGTAAATCACGAACTTCGTGATCACCGCCCACCGTACAATATCAGCGTCATATTGAACGTGTTTTAATTCCCATTTAAACCATAGTATGAATAATTCTCTTTGATGTAACGAGTGTTAATGAGGGCTATAAATCGTGTACAGCCCGCACGCGTTTCAAGATGGCCGCCGCGTTCGAGAATCCACAAAGAAACGGCGCTCGGGCTGCTCTGCGGTCTTCCTGCGACGTAAGATAGCCATCTAGACGTCAGGCAAGCAGCGCACTATGGTTTAAAGTAGTTATATACCTCACTGTCGGTGTTTAAGCATTTAAAGCCCATGGGCTATGCCCGCGGGCTTTAAATCGCTTCAATACCTCCTGATCGGTATATAACTACTATATAGCACGTTTTCGCTGATTCACTCGGTTATAGCGTTACAGCTTGGTCTAGTCAGCCGCGGCATATACTTTAAACCACTTAATGTAGGTAAGTCCTGCTCTACGTGATTTATGGCACTCGGGCTGTGGTCTAGTGCCATAAATCACGAAGAGCACTCCTTACCTACATTAACTATTACTTAAAAATCGTCTCCTTCAAAATAATTATACATTAACTGACCTTGAAACCATCTACAATAATTATTTTAATAAACATAAAGAAAAAATTTCTTAATTATTACATAAAATTATGTGTTTCAGCGGTGTTTCAGCAACAAAACTTAATACTAGCACTAATCTTTCTGATACATTGATAAGTTCTACAAATAAGTACTGTCATAAAAGCAATGAAAGCTATAAATGGAGGAGGCACTATAAATAAGAACAGCAAAGATGTGCTTTTTGCTAAAAACACAGCAATAGAAATAAAGGCTAAAGTAAATAAAACAAACCCGGCAATGGCGCCTATTACACTTGGTATGATGATGCTGTAATTTTTGATCCATTCTGTGCAGGAACAGCTCAACAAAATCAACCAGATACTGGATGTTACAAAGATGTACAAAAACACAGACACAACACAAATAACACGGCCAATAGGGCTAATGCTATTTTCAGCTGTAGGATAATAAAAGATGACCAGGGTGGCTGCTGTAATAGTTGCACTGGATACGATCAATCCTGCAGTGAGCATTGGTGCAAATATTAGGTCAAGTTGGCAGCATTCTTCCTCTGTGTATGTACAGCAGTAGCAACATCCATGCCACATCAACATAGCAACAACAAAGAACATGTAAACTGCACATGTTAGAAAGAAGATGGCAGTATTAACCAGCACTTGCAAGTCATTGCTGTTCCACGACCATGTATAGGTATTAACTGCTATAGTAAGCAAGATGACATGTACTAGTATCCAACAGTACCATACTCTCACTGTATTCAAAGGAAAGTTGTAAGAAATGCATCTACATTGCTTTGATGATAAGTACTTGCATGACGGTCGTTCAGTTCCGTTTTCACATTCCTCATTTTTATTTCCACCTTCTGCATTTTTCCTAATTGTATGGATTAGATAATGTAGGCTTACAGTTGCATCAACTATACTGAGAAGACATGCTATCATTGCGATTGTCAAAACAGCGCCAGATACTGCACACCCATTCAAGCTATCTGTTGAGTTGTTAACAATCATACTGTTGATGGTCGTATTGGTGTTGCACAGATCAGGTCTTACTAGTCCAAAATGGAATCCGGTCAGTGTCAGCAACAGAACTGAAATGGTGAGTTGTCCTATCAGCCACACCACCCAAACAACAGCAGAGCTTGGTGGATCATACTTGTCCAAGGCTTCATTCCATTTGTCAGCATTGGGAATATCTAGTTGAAGTTGATTAGAATTGGATTCACGATAAGAAGGCATAGGTTCAAAAGATACATATCCTCCAGATTCAGAAACTGCAGGTTCAGAAGCTGCAGGTTCAGAAGCTGCAGGTTCAGAAGCTGCAGGTTCAGAAGCTGCAGGTTCAGAAGCTGCAGGTTCAGAAGCTGCAGATTCAGAAGTTTCAAGTTCTTCTCGTGGATCACTCAGTAGCGTTATCATGTCATTTAGTTCAACTACAGACATTTCTGAAGTTGTAACACTGAACCTTTACTTCAAGTATTAAAAAGCTCACGGAATGGTTACAAGACAGCTCAACAGTTATTCAATAACAATTTCTCTTCCCACCTGGATGTGAACTGGCAAAGTTGCAGTCAGCTGTTTGTTGTTTTGATTAGCATAAAGCGTCACTGATAGGGTCTGAAGTAAAATGAATCATGTATCAATACACCCTTCAAATCACTGATACAAGGTAATAAACTAAGTTAAACTTTAATTTAGGACTACATCTGGTTGAGAATTGGATTTACGACGAGAAGGCAAGTATTTAAAAGATACATTAATTTTACTCCAGAAGCTGCAGGTTCAGAAGATAAAGAATTTCAAGTTGATCATCCCTACTAACGATTGGCTGTGTAGTTCATTTCTGAAATTGTACTGATCAATTAAATTTTCACTTCATGCGCTAAGAACTAAAAAGCTCACAGAATGGTTACAAGACAGGTCAACAAATATTTCAGTTATGCAATACTAATTACCTGGACGTGTAGGACCGGCCGTGATCGCAGTTGCAGTCCGCTGTTTGCTATCAGGATTGGCCGATTAGCTTAAAGTGATACAAGGTAAACTGAGGTAAAGCCGTCTTCACGCTAGAGCCGGTTGTGAAAATGTCATGCGCATTGACACCTATCGCGGCCGGGAACTGTTCACTATCGATGCGAATTGAATGCGCACCGGGAGCATTCGCACTCAGTATATAGACTCTGGAAACACTATTAGAACTCCGCCGGTTTTGGTCACGTGCCAGCTCACGTGTTATAGCAGCGCTTGTTGAGCAGAAACACTGCCATGCAGAGGATGAATACACGAGTGTCGAGGAGAGAGACCACTGATTGATCGTCTTCCCGCTGGCAGCAGCCATTGACTTGTATGACAATGTGTATTAATGTGTATTCATGACTTATAGTATTGCCCACGCGATTCTGTTCGATGCGTATTGAATCCATTATAGCGAAGTGATAGGCTCGATTCCCATTCGATGCCCATTCAGTTAATGCGCATTGGGTGAAACGCAGTTTGAACGTGACCAATTCGCATTCGGTTAAATGTGCTAGTGTGAACACGGCTTAATTAAATTAATAATAAGCTAAACTAGAGATGCATGAGTAACTAATTTAATATTAAGTATTATTCTCCATTATCATGAATAATGTTGTATGTTATTACAGACAACCTTGATAGTTGTTGCTAATTATAATTATGTTCATAAATAACTTTGTGAGCGTGGGAATAACTATGTTACAAGCTTAAAACTGTAGTTTACTGTAGTTGAAAGATGTTGAAAGTAGTTGTAGTAAACTGTTTGTAGTTGAAAGTAAAAATGTGCAGATGAGATGATTGACTCAGAAAAAAACCATACATGTATTAGCAATACACTCAGTGGTTCGTTCATCTTGCTTAGCTGCTTACAGTTTACCTTTCAAAATACACAAGCATTAACATAATATTTGGACTATATAATAATCATTCCATACACTTCTGTGGAAGGAACATGATGGTTAACTACTACATAATTATGGTATGCAACTAATTATACTGCTAATGTACGTGATTGTCAAGAATTGATAATACCTACATGTTATAATTGAATTTACAATCACACAGCTTTTAGAATAACCTAAAATGCTTACAGAGACTATTATAGCACTGCTTACACTGCAATAACAGTTATGTGTTTATAACAAGTCATTTGTTGCATGGAATTTTTATATCATAATTATTTTGAGGATATTAGCTCAGCTCAGTTAGTTTTGCTTCCACCACCATAACACCATAACACACTCATGTATTCCATGTAAAAGCACAATATTAAATGCTACATGGCTGATTTATTTTACTCACTACAAATCTCTAGTAACAAATGACCCGTTAAAGCAGCAATACTATTTTTGCAGTGTAGAACACACTCAAACTAAATAATTTCCCCATGCTTATAATAGCAAACAACATAGTTTTGATCTAATACAGTGTCTTGTAAGGTGCCTTAAAGCAAGACTACCCAGCAGTTGTTTGTCAAGCTCTATAAATATTGACAAGGCCCAATGAGTATTGGCAACTTACTTGTTCAATTGAAGTGAAAAATGTGCAGCTACGACTCCATGCTTACTTACTGTAGTTTGCATGTTGGCTGTCATCAACGATAAAACCTGTGAATCATTGTATTGCTAACCACACGTTAAGTCATTTACACATTCTCTCTAATAAACAACTTGCAAACCACAGTATTTTAATTTGTTATGCATTGAGTACATTGCTGCCTTGTAAAAACAAGCATATTTTTCATAACTAAGACAACTCATGCATGGAAGTGGTTTACAAGTATTTTGTAACAGGATGCATCAACCTCTTCCATGAGCTGTCTTTGTTATGTCTACTGCATGGTACATGAGTATGTTGCCAATGTGAACATAATATAGCTAGCCAATAATAATGCAGTCAAATAAATATTTATTGTGACGGCGGTAGAGCACAAAATTTCTAGTCTATTTAGTGAGCAAAAAAACACAATTTTTATGATGCAGTGAACATTCCTAGATGTTTTAGTAGTTAGCTATTATTTTATTTTATTCACGGCACACTTTATCTCACAGAAATATGCAATTGACAATGCCAATAAGAGGTTTCTCTTTCCTTGTTGTCTTTATCATTGTGAGCTGTGCTCAGTCCCAGTGCAATATCAGTGAGCCCTACCAGCTGCAGGAATGTGTGGCTTTATACGAGGTCTTCCGAAGTGCTCTTTATAGCACAAATAACAACAACATCTTCCTGCTACAGTCTGTCTATTATCCCATTACACGGATCACGCCAGTACTTGCTAAAGTGCACTATAATCTGAGCTTTACCAATTATTGTGAATCAAACAATTGTCCTACCAATCCACCTCATAGTAGTCCCTGCTTTAAAGATGGATTGTACACCTTTGGATGGACTAGTAAAGAAATATTCAGTGTGTTTCATCCCGGGGTCATAAATCAACTTCGCTTTCAACTACCTTTCTGGATACTACAGATAGCAGATGATATTTCTAACCTCACTGATGATTTTGACATTAAAGCATACTTATGGGATGGTATAGAAGAGTTGCCATCACTTACCTTGAGATTAGATGTAAACTTCTCCAGTGATAACTTCGCATGTAAATGTCATCCATCAGGACAGTTAATAGAACAGGCTTTGGGAGAATTGAACCAATGGGTGAGTTATCTATACTGTACATGGGTTCTTTTCAGAATAAGGAAGCCAATCGAATCACTAGATATAATATCCATCACTGTTTATATGCCAATTGCCTGTCCCAGTGATTAGCAGAAGATGATAACTTTTAGAAACACACAGCAAAAATAGCTATAATGGGTCATAATGTTACTTTGTAGTGAGTAAATTAAATGCATCCATGTGAGCATTTATTTATATGGAATGTAATAAATGGTTCTAGGAAAAACCAAATGGTGTAGAAATGCCTAACGACAACCCTAGACTGCATACCTATAATCTTAAATAAATTATTTTTGTGTAGTTATGTAATAATTTTCTTCTACTTTGTTAGCTTAATGCATTTGCTAAAGTTACACAAACAGGAACATACACATCAGCCAGTGCAGAGGATAAGGCGATAACAATATCATGTGCTGCTGTTGAACGTTATGTGGTGGAGAATCTCAATGCTGATGCCAGATACGGACGAAAGATTTTAATTTACTCTTACACAGTTGGATTCGCTTTTGCTATGACTTTGGCCCCTGTACTTGTGCAACTTCTTTTTAAAATGCTTGAAAAGTTCATCAAAAAACCGACTTTAGAAGAAAATTCTTACAACACGCTGTTCGTTGGAGGTGCTTCAGTAGTCTGTTGTGGATACAATATACTGTCAATAGCTGCTGCATTTCATCAAGCGGCAAAGTATGCTGATATATCCCATGAATTTGATCGCCTAAGGAAAGGATTCATTTTTACTATATTTGTCTGGTCATTTATACTGTCAGCAGTCCATACTCTGTTTTACAAGGTTAGAAATGAGAATATTAACAAACGAAGTCAATGCATGATAAAATTCATAATGTTTCTTAGTGCTGTCAGCTTGTCAACCTTCACAGCCCTTCTGATGCTCAACTTTGCTCCCACTGTAATCCTTCTCTTTGCTCATCCTATTGATACATCAGCTTTGATTGCCCTTCACATTGCGCTGTTTTACAGCACTGCCACAGTTTTGGCAGTTTTCTTCGATAAGATATTAAATTGGATCATAAATCATAGCGAATCATACAAAGTTTTTAAATTTAAAGACTTTCGCGGTCAAAGCTATGCTTTCAAATTATTTATTTCCTTCAGCTTGTTCTTCAATATATTGATTGGTTTAATGTTGGTTGTGTTGCTACCATTGACGTATGTCTGCATAGTTCTGGTCTACCTGTTTGTGGTTGCCAGGAGTGGTAATTATGCAGTAGACTCTGACAATCTTGCTAGCTATTTTCCATCGATTGCTATTGCTGTGTTTGGATATGTGCTCAAAAAAGGAGCATTTGATATATCTAAACAAGAGAAAATAGAGAAGAAGAATTCGTCATTGGCTGAACTAATCTGGGCTAAGCGTCCTGAAAAATTGCAAGTGACGGTTGACACATCTTCGAAATAGCAAGCAATCCATATGCATGTTCAGTAACTTTTTTGTTTCTCTCATTAATCTTCAAACAAAATAAACTCATTATCGTATTAATTAATTTTGTCGATCTGTTCTACCTCCTGTATAGTACTATAGTTATCATTATCATTACTCATTTTTTTAAAAGCTTGTTTTCACTAGAATTTCTTTCACTGTGATTTCTTTGGTATTTAAACTGTGTCTTTAAAAATAATTAAAGATTTTTAAGAACTTTATGCATAACACTCTCATTATGCCTCGGTGGGCGGAGCCACGGGGCATACAGTAGTCGTGTTGTGTGTCTGTCATTATGCCTCGGTGGGCGGAGCCACGAGGCATACTGTAATCGCGTTGTCTGTCATTCTGTCTGTCAGTCTGTCTGTTACACCATTTTTGCGGCGCACGCTGAACGGTGAGCTCTGAAACTTGCAATGCTGGTATAACTCGACATTATCTCGGTTGTGTATTAGCGAAAGTTCGATGCAAAGCTTTGTTCTAGAGTTATGGCGCGGTTTGCTCACCTATAGATGGCTTTGCTGACGATCAGGACTTCTCAGAAAACAAAACTACTCACAGCAGACTGCCTAGTAGCTTGTAGGTTAAATTTATACTACATGATGGCAGCGCAGGTCCGTAGAAACAGCGCGAGGAAGCTACTTGTAACCAGAACCCGGCAGGTTACTGCCATTCAATGCATAGGCACGCCCAGTTAATTAAAATAATATTAATAATACTCAGCACTGTTTGGCTTCTGATTGCATAACTACAAGTTTGCTGCTTCTGCTCGTGCTATATTCGAATGCTGGCAGCTGAATATGAATATTACTCTGTTATAGCATTACATGCTTAAATTTTAACATCCACCGAAGCATAACCAGCACCAATGGTGCATTTTTATGCGTCGGTGGGCGGAGCCACGAGGCATACTGTAATCGTGCTGTCTGTCGGTCTGTCTGTTACACCATTTTTGCGGCGCACGCTTGAAGGTAAGCTCTGAAACTTGCAATGCAGGTAGAACTCGATATTATCTCGGTTGTGAACTAGCGAAATTTTGATGCAAAGCTTTGTTCTAGAGTTAGCTTTTGCCGACGATCAGGACTTCTCAGAACACAAAACTACCCACAGCAGACCGCCTACTAGCTTGTAGGTTAGATTTATACTGCAGGATGGCAGCGCAGGTCCGTAGAAACTGCGCGGGGAAGCTAACACTACTGTCTACTGGCCATTGTAGGCACGCCCAGTTAATTACACAATGTGGTCAGCACTGTTTGGCTTCTGATTGCATAACTATAAAATTGCTGTATGCTGGCAGTTGAATGAATTCAACAGACTCGGTTATAGCATTCTAGCTGCTGTGTTTTTGAAGCAAGTCCAGTATTGCTGTTCAGTATGCATGTGCTTTCACCGAGGCATCAGCACCTTTGGCGCTATTTTTATGCCTCGGTGGGCGGAGCCACGAGGCATACTGTAATCGCGTTGTCTGTCATTCTGTCATTCTGTCTGTCTGTTACACTATTTTTGCGGCGCACGCTGAACGGTGAGCTCTGAAACTTGCAATGCAGGTATAACTCGACATTATCTCGGTTGTGTATTAGCGAAAGTTCGATGCAAAGCTTTGTTCTAGAGTTATGGCGTGGTTTGCTCAACTAGATGGCTTTGCTGACGATCAGGACTTCTCAGAAAACAAAACTACTCTCAGTAGACTGCTTAGTAGCTTGTAGGTTAAATTTATACTACATGATGGCAGCGCAAGTCCGTAGAAACTGCGCGAGGAAGCTACTTGTAACCAGAACCCGGCAGGCTACAGCCATTCAATGCATAGGCACGCCCAGTTAATTAAAATAATATTAATAATTACTCAGCACTTCTGATTGCATAACTAAAAGTTTGCTATATTGCTTCTGCTTGTGCTATATTCGAATGCTCAAATTTTAACATCCACCGAGGCATAACCCGCACCAATGGTGAATTTTTCTGTCTGTCGCAACGATTTCTCGTCGCTCGCTGAAAACTAAGCGCTGAAACGTGCAACACAAGCTAATGTCGATATTTGCTTGAAAATGAATTATAAGGATTTTAGTTATAAGGCTCTGTTCGTGATCGAGTTACTGCGTCACCTGGTTCGGTTTTGTACCGCGCGCTGTAAGTTAAGCCCTGAAACTAGCAATGCAAGTAGAACACGGTAATTATCTCGCTTTCGATTGTGTGAAATCTTTATACGAAGCTTAGTTCGTGAGTTATGGCGCAATTTGCTCACTCGCGATTGATCATGGCTGTTGCTGGCTATCTGGAGTTCTTCAAAGGCAAGCTATCCACAGTTGACTACCTAGTAGCTGATAGGTTAGACAGGAAAGCTGCGCAGGTCCAGAGAAATTGTGTAAGCAAGCTATGGAAGCTATCTCGCTCGTGTCCAGTATGCAGCATGGGTAGCCTCGTCCCCAGGCTCTCGATATAGAGCCTGGTACACATTGTATGCGCATGCGTTAATTATGTCCAAATATGGCATGATCAATTGAATGGCATGATTCGGCAAATTAAACAGATTCGGTTAAAATCATGCCTTATTTGGACATAATTAACGCATGCGCATACAATGTGTACCAGGCCCTCTCCTCAGCTTTGGGAGGTGGGGCCTGGGGACGAGGCTAGCAGCATGGGCTGTACTGGACATTGTAGACACGCCCAGTTGAATTGTGGTCAGCACTGATTGGCTTCTGATTGCATAACTAAAGCACTGCATTGTGATTGCTGTACAGAAATCCTATATGCATGCATCTGCAGTTGCTGTGTTTGTGAAATAGTGGATAGTTGTGTTTGTGGATATTGTGTCATTCCACCGAGGCATCTGCACCTTAGGTGCTTCATCCGTCTGTTACTTCAGTATCTTAGCGTACGCTGAAAGTTAAGCTTTGGAACTGGCAATGCAAGTAGAACATGATATTATCTCGCTTTTGAACATGTGAAAGTTGTATACGAAGCTTCGTTCTTGAGTTATGGCGTGATTTGCTTACTTTGTTTGCCGTTGCTGGCGATCTGGACTTCTCCAAAGGCAAAGCTGTCCACAGTTGACTGCCTAGAAGCTGATAGGTTAGAATTTTACTACAGGATAGCAGCGCAGGTCCAGAGAAGTCATGTAAGCAAGCTATGGAAGCTACCTAGCTCGTGGTATGCGTGTGCTGTGCTACATGTAAACACTGTAGACACGCCCAGTTGAATTGTGGTTAGCACTGATTGGCTTCTGATTGCATAACTAAAGCATTGTGACTGCTGTACAGAAATCCTGTATACATGCATCTGCAGTTGCTGTGTTTGTAGAATGGTGGATAGTTGTGTTTGTTGATATTTGTAGCAGTATTCTCACAGCAATGAGTGCAGTAGTCTTGTTGCAGTATACTTTAACTTGTTTCTACTGCAGCTTACATTGCATGCTTTCATGATACTGTTTTGATCCTTCCGTGGATCTACTGCATGCATATATACGTGCTGTCATAATTATGCATCTACTAATTGAATGCCATACATGATACATGTACTGCACCGAGGCATCTGCACCTTTGGTGCTTCATTATGTCGGTTTCTTGTCACTTCATGCTCTTCAGAGAGAACGAATATTAATTGTTCATGCATGATACTGTAAAATAGCAGCTAAATTTTAAAGTAAATCAGAGTTAATTGTATGTCAAGTCAAAATTATTATTATTTTTCACTACTTCTGATGATCAGCTTTGCTCCTACTATTCTTCTTCTCTTTACCTATCCTATAGATACATCATCTTTGCTTGCTCTTCACTTTTCCTTGCTCTACAGCACTATCCTGGTGTTGGTTTATTCTATCACAGTGTTCATGATAGGATGAAAAATCATGGTTCCACCAAGGGCGTTATACGCCATTGGTTCCACACTGGAGAATGTAAAAAATTATAATTAGAAAAATAAAAAGGTTTACGTTTTTATAACAAAGGCATTGTATGTTTTAAATAAACATTCAATTCATGATCATCAGCAATAATTGTTAAAATGACCATTTTATTTTTAGAATAAGATATCCTCAAGATACAACTTAAACTTTTTAGCAATACCACTTTGCAGTATGTATTGTCAATCCTTGTTCAAGAGGACTCACTGTTATTTCTTGAGGAACATGGTAAGAGCTGCTCTCTGCATACGTCATGCACAAAGCTCCACCCACATATTAAAGAAAGTGTATCGAAGTGCTCTTTTGGCAGCTCATACGTATCTCATGGAAATTAATGAAGTAAAACTTTGGAGGGAGTTTTTAGGGACTTATAGCTACAAATCGAGCAATATTATAGAGTATCCAGCATAGCAGGTTCAGTAGTCATCTGCCTGTGACCACATCTGAGCTGATAATAATGGACCTACACATGTTAGAGTCGGAAAATTTTGTTTGTGTTGCTGAGAATGGAGTGGATCATTTGCTTAAGACTTCTGAGTCAGCTTCGGACATCAAACTAGAGGAAACGTGAGTAGAGTAGCTGATTTAAATTGTGCACATGAGATTTCCTTTTTATAGTGAAGAAATGATTCCTGTGGAACTATAGCGCAGAAGGACGACAGAATTAAAGTATGGCTATTCTATTAAAAGTGATCTCCCATTCTTTTATCTATCATCAGGTTGTACCTGGAGAAAAAATCCGAAGGTTGTGGAAGGCACCTCAACTGCTGACTCAGTAGCAGTCTTTCTTATTTAAAGTTATCTTCAGAGTATTATCATTGCCGATCGGCAATGATATTTAGGGATGACCTCGGACTAAGATGGCGGCTGCTCATGTGTGAAAATGAGTTTTCGCACATTTATTATTGTAATACTATGCTCATTCCTGCATTGTTGCCTTCTGAATTGTTGTTCTCTGTATTGTTGTCTGCATCGTCGCTACTTTTGCTCTTACATGCTCCACCCACTGACGTATAATCATAGAGTAATACAATTTATTTTTTACAAAGCAATTATACAACCAATGGTAATAGCAGAACTACTATGTTTTCTGTTATTAGTAACTACTCCTTCACTCAATTGGTAGTTGACCACTGCACCATTAATTTCATTGCATCACGGTCGTCATTTGTAGTCGATTCATCTAAAGGGTCATATTAAGTTGTATTTTTTACAGTATGTTTTTTAAGCCATTCCACTATGCAGACACACACTGGAAATATTATCCACAACAATAATGGAGCTATGAAAAGAAGTGAAAAATACTCACTATTCTGTGGGTTAATGATGACCAATATTATCACTAGAATGAATAGCATAGCACAAAATAGTACATTGAGTATTAAAATAATTGAAAGAAACTTTGACTTTGAGTAGCATTTTTCCGATTTGATTTGAATGCTCCAGCCGATAACCGTTACAAAAACATATACCAGCACCAATACTAAACCATGAATACGATTCGAGTATTCTTTCTGTGGTAAGAAGAATGTAATCAAAGTGGCTGCTAGGCAAAAACCATTTGATACAATCAAAAGTACCGGCAAATGAGTTGTTTCTGAATCATTGGTATCCTGTGATTCAGTTCGGTCAGTTGTCTGTGTTCCTTTATCCTCAGCACTCTCTGATTCAGTTCCATCAGTTGTCTGTGTTCCTTCATCTGTGATACAGTTTCATCAGTAGTCTGACTAGTTGACGGAGGAGGTGGTTCATCAGTTAATGTATAGCGGCAACAATACCAAATCAATACAGCGAACATCAATAACAAGTACACTATACTTGTAAAGAAGAACATTACAGTGTTTACCAGCACTGAAAAACTATTTGTTTCCCATGTCCACTCATAAGTATTAGCTGCGATGGTGATTAATATAGCGTGCAAAAGTATCCAACAGTAACATACTCTTACTGTGTTCATAGATAATTTTGAAATACATCCACATGAAAGTTGAAGTGTATCACAGTTGTCAGGTTCGTGGTCATTTGAGTTAACTTGTTTTGTAGTACTGCAGTTACTCGGATTTGGATCCTTTTCAAAGCCGACTTCATGAAATATATCGTGGAGATTGATGGTCGCGTCTACTACACTGACAATGCACGCAAACAATGCCAATCCCAAAATTGCAGCTGACAAACCGCACGAAGGGGCGCCCGTTGTATTGTTCGTGTTAGTTCTAATATATTTCTCCTGATACATCGAGATTGAGACCAGCACCTAAAAGACAACTATCAAGGAAGCAGCTTGATTTTTCAGGTAATAATAATACTATTATCAATAATAAAACAATAATTATGATTCTGTTATTGCATAGGAGATACTTCAAATTCGTTAATACAGTCACCTGTTGCAGCAGCTTCTATAACACCTGTGTCCATGAATTCTACTAGTGTTGCATCTTCAGTTACTTTTTCGCAACGTTCATCTAGTGAAAATTCTTCATTCACTCCAATGACCTCTTTATTTTATACCTCTACTGTCATGATTTCATCTCACTCTCTAATTGCTGAAATGAACAGCCTTTCTTACTCTCTTAGCAACTTGGACACTTCTTCTCGCATTACTGAAGTTTCAAGATCTCCGGTCTTTAATACAGTTGCACACTCTCCCTCTTTCACACAGATTAGTCCTCACATTTCACCATTGGTAACAAGGACTGATTCTCTATGCTCACAACCAGTTGCTGGTCACTCAGTCTCTCTCTCTCTCTCACCATTGGTTAACCCATTACACCAGTCAGGCACTGGTTACTCTCTCTCGCCATTGGTTCGCCCTTTAAACCACCATCTTTCTCTCAATCCATTGGTTAATTCCTCGGCTGCTTGTCGCTCTTCATTGGTTAATTCCTCTTCTCGTCACTCTCAATTGGTTAATTCTTCGACTGCTAATCAATTGGTCAACTCATTGGCAACTAGTCAGTCTCCTTCTCTATTGGTAAACTCAACTGCTACAGGTCACCCTTCCTGTTTATTGGTTAACTCTTCAGCTGATGGTTGCTCGATGTTAGCTAATGCTGATCGCTTGGTCTTCTCTACAGCTGTTGATCATTCTTCTGTATTGATGAACTCCTTCAACCAATCAGTTGCTCATTCTTCATTGGTTAATTCTGATTATTCTCTTTCTAACCCCTTACATCAGTCAGCTGCTAGCTATAACTCCACAGCTGTTAGCCACTTGATTAACACTTCAGCTATTGGTAACTCTTCCTCTTCATTGTTTGACTCCTTGGCTGCTGGTCATACTCCCACTGTATTTGTTAATGTCTTACATCAGCCTATAGCATCTCGCTCTTTGATTGAGACTACACATCCTATATCGTCAACTGGTACTTCAAACCCTCACTCTCTCACTGAAAGTACTTGTTTTGCGTCTTCACACCAGCCCACTGCTGCTAGCACAGTATCACAATGTGACACATTGACTGAACTTAAAAATGCTGTAGCTGGAGGCAACCTACTCAGTATAGGTAAAGCAATTCTTAAGAACAAACAGTTAGCTGATGTCGTGATTAAGCTAATTGCTGGAGTTGTTGACTCTGAGTGCTCAGTTTTATGTAGACGAAACAATGCTTCACTTTTCCGAAAAACTTCGGTTAAGACCATGTCAACGTTTAAATGGAGTCAATTGGTTGACGAGCTGTCGCTACATGCACCAACTTTGTTTTGCCTTTTATCAACTACCGTAAGTCACAGCGATCATCGCAACCAGCTGAAAGTGGCAAGTGCTCATCACCCAGGATTGTGTATGAGTATGGCTGTCCTTCTTAAGGAGAGAAATCGTGAAATGTGCGGTATCGATCATTTCTATGCTCTTGTATCAGTCACATGTTGAGAAACAGGTATGTGTTTGTAATGTATTGCTATTCTAGTTTAATTTTACCTTCTGTATAATCATTCAGGTATACTCTCGCTTGAATCAAGTGGGAATTTGTGTAAGCTATCCAGCAACTCTGGTATTACTCGATGAAATCGCTAGTTTACACACTCTTCCGTTATCACAGTGGTTAGTTACTGGTACACCTTTTATGTTTTGGGGAGACAACGTTGATAAACACCGGTCTGTCCGAGATATGCGGTCTGATCATCATGGATCTCTCTTACACTTGTACAGCATTCTAGCAGGAAGCAGCCGTACTACAGATCCTACATTAAGTCAACATGGGCGCATTGCAAGTATTTCCTCTCTACCTTCTGTTTCTCTTCTTCCAGATGCTACAGACATTTCTTCTATGAGATCAAATTTGATTGTGATGGTTGCAAGATTTTTGACACGGTACTTTAAAGACTTAAAGCCTCTTTCCAGAGCTGTAGCAAGTCATATTAAGCACAAATATTCGCAGGAAATGTCTACTAAATCCGATGTAGTAGTTGTTGATATTCTCTACAAAAATGAGGCATGTCGAACAGACATGATCGACATAATGGCCAAAATGCAAGAATATCTGGGCAAGGACTATCCGAGTCATGATCGCTTGCTGTCAGCTGGTGATCAGCTGACTTGTGAAAGGCAGGTTGGTGCACAGATGCATCGTAAAGATGGAGATTCGGTGGGTGAGCGGCTGAGTATTTTTGAACCAGTTACATCAGATTGGCACTGTATGGTGATCTTGTTAACGGTGAGTATTATGTTCTCTTAGTCACAGACTGAAATAATTATATTATTTGTAATGAGTATCATTCAAAATAATGAGTATGTTTATTATTATTATAGGTTGCATGGAACAAGTTGTACGGAAAGAAGTCCTCTTCTGGGGACTTTGGAACTCTTAGACATTTCCAAATTTTGCTAAATCGCAGTAACATCAAGCAAGACACAAAGAAAGCTGTTGATGCCAACCTAGAATTCTACTTAACAGTGGTGAAAGGTCATCTACTAGCATATGCTTGTAAAGTTCTTGGATGCAGTAAGTTAGATGACACTCTGGTATTGCCCCAGGGCATTAAACATGCACCCATCGAGCAACAGTGGGAATACCTTTCAAATTTGGCAGGCATTATTGTTAAGGAGTGTACACTTATTGATATTAGTAGTGATATTGAAGACACACAGGATAGAGTGTACAATTATGCTCGCAACTTGTGCCATTATGGTGCACTACTTTTAGAACTAAAGGATGCTTGGGCTGAGGGAGATGGTGAGCGCGTTTTTCGAAGCTGGAAGCTAATGATGCCCCACTTCAAAGCATCTGGAAGACACAAGTACGCTTTGGAGGCACTAATTCCAAGTGAATTCAACACTCTCACCAAGACTAGCACACCAGGCTAAATGGGATCGATTTGTCAATGTGAAAGGAGGTAAAGGTCAAAATATTCCTACCGACTTGTATAATGAGCATGTGGTAAAGCTGCTAAAACGCATTATAAGAACTATGGGGCCTAATCTTACTGAAAAGGCCATGCAGCGCTCAGCAAGGTCAGTCAGCACAGTATTTGCGATTAGTAAGCAGTATGACAAAGAATCTGGTGTACCAATTATTACAACTGCTCATAGCACTAAATCAGATGCTGCTGACATCGCAAAAATTATCGATGTTGTACTAAAGGAAGATATTCTCAATATAAAACCTGGCAGGTCCCACAAAAAATTTAAGACAATTAGGTTAAACCCTCTATGGAATTTAAACAAAGAAAAGGTCTTGTTATGGATAGAAAAAAGGAAAAAAGAGATGGAAAAATATCACACTATTTGCACAGCTTTAGAGGAGAACGAAGATCGTGAAGACAGTGAGAACGATGAATGGGATGATGATGAATGGGATGAAGACAATGGTGACTCAGACTTAAGTGGTAGTGAACAAGTTGAGGAGTGTATTGCTGAGTACAGTGAAGGCATGGAAGATTTGATGGATGCTATTGTATACTAACTTTGAGAACAGAAATCCCAACAACTGTTTGAGTTTGTGCCTACTTCAGCTAAATTCGGATCGAAATACTTGAGAAGCTGAAATCTTCTACACTCACTGCAATTTTCTAGGTAACTTCGTACAGCTACTGTTTCTTTGTCTTGAATGGTTTTTAGCTCTTTACGGATTGGACAGTCCTTTGGCTTCCAGTAGATGATGGATTTTGCTGGTTCTCCTGATCTGCCACCTCTTCCACTCTCTTGGAAGTAGTCTTCTAAACTACGGGGCGCACCATAGTGTATGATTGTGTTCACATTCCTTAAATCAATTCCCATCCCAAGTGCTATTGTTGCAAACACAACTCTAACAATACCTCCTGGCTCTTGAAGACTCTTCAATACAACATCTTTGTTGGATTGTGGAGTACAAGCATGGTACATAGCGATTACACGATTGCAGCACAGTTCCTCGGCTCCTGAAGGGTAGTAAGCATTTGCACCAAGTTCATACAAGAAGTATGAGTACAGGTGAGCACACATATCTAGTGTGCGGCAATACACTATCATGCGTTCTGCTTTCTGACGATCTCTCTTTAATGATTCTAATGCCCAACCAACATCGTTGGATATACAACTTGATTGAAAGACTGCATAATAGATATTAGGACGATCAGGGGACACACAAATGAACACACAGTCAACCATCTCCAAACTTCTGATGACTTCTTCTCTGACACTTTGTGTGGCAGTAGCTGTGCAAGCGAAAAATGGAGTACCTTTTGGTAGAAATGCCTTTATCTCGTGTATTCGTCCATAGCATGGTCTGAACTCATGACTCCTGTACATGTAAAAAGAATGTTTACTTGACAGATAATATTATGGTACATAGAATATTCAATTGAAGTAAAATTACTGAATTCGATCAACTGAAGTAACTGAATGATGCATGTGTATGATGACTCACCATTTAGAGACACAGTGCGCTTCATCAATTGCCACTGCAACAACTCTCTCTGCCAAATCCTTGTTCTGCACTGTGTCTCTCCATGTACTGCACAATACAGCTTCTGGTGCACAAAACAGCATTCTGTATATAGCCAGGTCTTCCTCGGTTGCTGTAAGGGTCTTGTCTACCTTGCCAGCAGCTGTTGATAAAATAGCTGCCTTTACTCCTACTTTGCGCAGAGCACGAGTCTGCTCCACCATCAAAGAAACAAGTGGAGATACAACTATAACTAGACCAGCTGCACTACTACTGGACGACAAAAGAAACGGTAAAACTTGATAGCAAATAGATTTTCCATATCCAGTAGGTAGCCACGCAAATACGTTGCGTTTAGCAAATAAGTTGAGCAAAATCTCTCGTTGTTTTGGCTTCAATGTCAGATCACTGCGTGATAAGCACTGAAGAGAGAAGGATAGGGCGTCATCGAATTGTCGTACTGGGACAGCCTCCATCGCAACTACGTCATACGTGTCGCGGATGAGTAACGAAAATATCCAAGGCCCACGAAAAGTGGGGCTAATTACGTAATTATGGCTCTGAGTGAACTCCAGCAAATGACGTCGCTCACCGTCACTGGTCATCATTTCTCGATGAATTTCATTAGTTTTTAATCAACATTCCTTATGTCTTATAATGGAAAGGCCTATTGTCACTGAAAACAAAAATCTTAATTCATTCATAACTTACCCCGCCATTTGAACTATAGACACCATTATTATAGGACAGTTTTCGTTGGGTCAGTCTTAAATTTGTCCTAGGACAGTTTTCGTTGGCTTCTTATTTTGTCCTAGGACAGTTTTCGTTGGCTTCTTATTTTGTCCTAGAACAGTTTTCGTTGGCTTCTTATTTTGTCCTAGGACAGTTCTCGTTGGCGTATTTAGTCCCAGGACAGTTTTCGCCGGAATATTTTAGTCCTAGGACAATTTTCGTCGGAATATTTTGGTCCTAGGACAGTTCCCGTTAGCTTATTTTGTCCTAGGAGAGTTTTCGTTGGCGTTTTTTGTCCTAGGACAAATTTGTGTCGGCTAGGACAAAAACCGTCGATCCAATTTTGTCCTAGGACAAAATTCGTCAATCAATTTTTATCCTAGGACAATTATCATCAGCTGAATTTTGTCCCATGGGACAATTTTCAGGTAGGACAGATATCGCTGTGACAGACCAATAGTGTGGCATGATTATACATTCACAACAAAAAAATTCAGGCAGCATTTTTTTAGAAATCGTAGGTCAAAGTTTAACAACCTGTTAATTAATTAATAAATTTTGAAAATGAAACCTTACAACATTTCATGCGAAAGCCAGTTTCATGAGCTATAAGATGGTACTAGCCTCATGATGTAGAAATGTTCTGATAAAAAGTTACAATGACATGAGTAACAGCTAGCGAAGCCATTTTCGTTAAAAAGTCCGATAGTTAATTGGCTATATCTCAGAAGCCATTCATCATAGATCACTTTTATTTCAGGAAAGTAATAACCTTACTCTACCCAACATGTGCACCAAGTTTCGTGCAAATCTGTAACTTGAACATTCAAAGTGTGGTTGATTTCGTATGGAATGACCCATTTGCAAGTGTACGAGCGAGTGTCCGATTATAGATGGTGGCCGAATATAGGTGGTTTACTCTACGTTGGCCCAGGTGGCGACCGATAGTGGAAATGGTTGTGGTAGTGAGAGAGCTGAGCCCCCCAGAGACTCAAAGACTCTGGGGGTATTCGATATTACAGCAACACAGGCTGGCACCACATCGCGTACGAGCAGCGCTCGGCGAAATCATCGCATAGATTCCTGCACAGATGGCAGATGAGCTTGCTTGAGCAGTTTTAGCTTCGAACCTTTCGCACAACTAAAGAAAAAGTGTTTACAATTGATCGTGCTCAATCTTCACGGGTATATGGAAAAGAAGGAAACGGAAAACTGAAACGGACGGCGGTAAATGGGCGTGGTCTCGCACACAAGAGCCTAAAAACTAAACCCAAGACCCTAAAACCTTCGCCTAACAGCGCCCAGTATGAACCTAACGGCGCCAGTATGGACCTAAAGGCGCCTGTATGGACCTAAAAGCGCTAGTATGGACCAGTATTCGCCTAACAGCGCCCAGTATTCGCCTAACAGCGCCCAGTATGGACCTAACGGCGCCGGTATGGACCTAACGGCGTAGCCAGTACTATTATGGCATGTTAGGCGAATACTGGCAGTAGCGATGTCAGAAACCGTATATTTTTGAAAATATTTTCTCCGTATAAATTGATTAAGTCGATGGCACAATAGCTATCGCGTCTCCAGTGAACAACATACACGCTGTTTGATCGTTCATAGGGCAAGTTTACATGCTAAAGCTGAATTTTGTTACTGTTTCTTTGTAAAATCATGCGTTCTAGAATTAATATCTCCATGTGCAACATCGTTGTCAATAATCGCAATACGTTTGAGAATGTACGGTCGCTTCTCTAGCAGCCACTGTAGCGCTGATTTTGCCATTCCCAGGACAAGTAAACACGTTTTGCCTAAATTTTAGCAAAGTTTCTTTGTGGAATCTATTGTAATTGAAGGTAAACCTTGTATATACATTTTCTCTATCGGCTTGTTAAGTTTGCATGCATCGAACGTCAGACAAATAAGCTGTTAGTTCTTCTGTTGAGGGTCACAAGGATGCTAGTAGGTATACTCTTTCAGCAGAAAAAATTGGCTGCCTGGATCGTATGCTTAGCGCAGCAATAGCTATCCACAAAGGGGCCATAAGTGTACGTAATTAAATGGGCGTGCCATGACGTCACGTTGATTTACACAGGAAGTTTCGGAGATTCCTAGGCCATTGTTCGCGCGATTTATTAACCCTTGGCGCATATGCGCGAGGGTTATTAACCCTTGGCGCATATGCGCGAGGGTTACGGTACTTGGTTTGTCATTCGTTCACTCATTCGTTCATTCATTCTGTCCATCGAGCTGCAGAAATCGGCGATCATTTCTACGCGCTGGTAAGGTTATGAGCATGACAAGCTCGACAATGGCTTGCAATGTGACTCGTGGATTTTGCTAAAGTGCTTTCGTTCTCGAGTTATGTATGGCTGGCTCACCTTGACCGCCATCTTGGACCTCTCTGACTACAAAAGCGCCAATTTTTGACTATCTAGGTACTTGTAGATTCCATCTAAACTTCAGGACAGCTCTGGGGGTGCGTAGACATCTCAAGAAAAAGCCTATCAAAGCCAAGAGCAATGGCTACCTACTCGTGTTCACGGTCACGCCCACTTGACACACCTTGTCCTTGTGGTCAGCACTTTGCTGTCTTCTGTTTACCAGTACAGTTTCAATAGTAAGCAGGTTGGCTTTAGCTGCAAGCCTGCAAAGCTCCTTCTGAAAGCCATAACTAGTTAGCAGTGCAGTTTCAATATAGCTACAGCCTATAAGCTAAGCAGGTTGGCACTAGTGGTAAACTCCTGCTGCAATCCCCAACTATGGTCTATGGAGCGTAGACGCCGAGGGTTTGTGAAATGCGTTCATTCTATGTGGCAGCAACGCAACTATGCATCATCGTATATCATTTTAAAGCTTTGAACCAGCCAGTGATTTTGTGAACAGCGTGGAAGACTTGTATATAAAGCTTCGTTCTCGAGTCATGGCGTAATTTGCTTACCTCGCGATCGATGGCCGTGCTGGCGATCTACATGTAGACTAGAGTTCTCCGTAGACATAACTATCAACAGTTGACTGCCTAGAAGCTGATAGGTTAAAATTTCATTACAGGATAGCAGCGCATGTCTAAAGAAATTGTGCAAGCAATCTATGGACGCTGTCTTGCTCGTGTGCTGTGCTGTGCCCTGCACTCGAACTGAACATTAGATAGACACGCCCAGTTGACTTAGTGGTCAGCACTGATTGGCTTCTGATTGCATAACTATTATTCTGCATTGTTTTCTGTACAGAAAGGGTAGGTATAAAACGCGGAACGTGGAATGGAATGGAACGACGGAATGGATTATGGAATGGAACGTCAAACGAAAAAAAAAACTTGATTTGACTTGTTCAGCTTGAACCATGGCATAGAGCTCACTTCTATAGAGTTGTCCAACGTAGTCTGATCTGTGTTCTGCAGTGTAGCCCTCAAAGACTAGCTGTAGGTCACGTGCCACTCGCTCAGGCTCATCGTGTGCAGACTACTGAATCAAGTTCATAGGAATTACTAGCTCTCTTGGTGACGGAGAGAAACTCTACTCTTAGCTTAGGTCACCATAACATGACTTATAACCGTTGTTTGTATCCAGGCAGCATGTAGTCTACTCCGGTGCAACAAAGGGGTGTGGCTGTGGGTGTGCAGTATGAGTATGTTTACAGCAAGGCTGTTGTTAGAACGTTAACTTAGTTCCAGCGTAAAGATCAGCGTGCGCTGTTAGACTAAACTCTGCCTGTATAGTTAGTGAGTTTAACCTCTGATTCATTTCTCATGAGTTACGCTCACGCAGAAATCTCAGGCTGAGTTGCTTGTACATGTACTATTTATTATAGTCTGACACCATGCAGCTATCAACGCTTCTCACACTCCACTACCGCTCTCCACTCTTTGCGTGCAGCAGTACGCAAGCTGAAAAAGTCAAAGCAAGTGTCCTTTTTCTTTTCAAGTCGAAATTTGACTGTTTTCTCTCTGTTTGACGTTCCATTCCACATTCCATTCCGCGTTCCATTCCATTCCACGTTCCGCGTTTTATACCTACCTGTACAGAAAGGTACAACAGCTGCAGTTTAATTTGATGCTGTGTATGTGAGAGTGGTTACATTCCACCGAGGCATCTGCACCTTTGATGCTTCATTTGGAATTTTCATATTCTCATGATGCCAATTATTGAATGCTCTTTCCTGCATTATCGCCTTCTGAATTGTCGTTCTCTGTATTGTTGTATGCATCATTGCTATTGGCATTGGCTTTTGCTCTTACATGCTCTGCCCACTGAGGTATGATCATGGAGTAATAATTTTTTTTCAAAGTAATAAAATCATTTTATTATAATAATAATAATAATACAGTGTAATCCCAATAGTAACATCAGAACAACTACATGTATGGTTTCTGTTATTACTGAGTAATACAGTACAATGACTCAATTATTAGTAATTGTTTATGTTTCACTACTTTCATCAAGGTTTATCATCGGTGCAGTATTTATTGCACAGCGGCCAAATCTACTAGTTTCATCCATATCTGTATAATCACTATGACTTGGATTTTCTGCAGTTTTTTTTGGAATCTGACTTTTTTTTAACCATTCTACATATAGTATGCATACCCATACAGAAAATAAAATTATTATCCACAGCAATAAAGGACCTATGAAAATAAGTGAAAAATACTCACTATTCTGTGGGTTAATGATGACCAATGTTATCACTAGAATGGATGCCATAGCAGAAACAATTAGGATGAGTATCATTAAAGAAATTGAAAGACAATTCAAGTAGCGTTTGTCCAATATGAACCAGCTGATAGAGGTTACAATAACATACAGCAACACCATTACTAAGCCAGGAATACGATTCGAGTATTCTTTTTGTGGTAAGAAGAATGTAAACAAAGTGGCTGCTAGGCAAAAACCATTTGATACAATCAAAAATACCACCAAAAAAGTTTTTTCAACGATTTCTTTCTTTCTTTTTTTATCCACTGTAACAGTTGCTTCATCGTTTGTTCCCTCTGATTCAGTTTCATCAGTAGTTGTATAGCGGCAACAATGCCACATCAATACAGCAACTATCAATAACAAGTACACTATACTGGTAAAGAAGAACATTACAGTGTTGACCAGCATCGAAAAACTATTTGTTTCCCACGTCCACTCATAAGTATTAGCTGCGATAGTGATTAATATAGCGTGTACTAGTATCCAACAGTAACATACTCTTACTGTGTTCATAGACGATTTTGAAATACATCCACACGAAAGTTCAAGTGTAGCACAGTTGTGTCCATTTGGGTTAACTTGTTTTGTAGTACTGCCGTTACTCGGCTTTGGATCGTTTTCAAAACCGACTTCATGAATTATATCGTGGAGATTGATGGTCGCGTCTACTACACTGACAATGCACGCAAACAATGCCAATCCCAAAATTGCAGCTGAGAAACCGCACGAAGGGGCGCCCGTTGTATTGTTCGTGTTACTGCTCACATTGTCATCGGTTTGATTGAGACCGCACTGCTGAGATCTCTCCAGTCCAAAATAGGCTCCAGACAGCAAAAGTAGGGTAACAGTGACAGTGAGTTGTCCTATAAGCCACACCAGCCATAACGCTGCGGAAACATTGTTCTTTTTGTCAGCTGCCATTGACTCGACTCAGTTGAAGTTTGAGTCTGAGCTCTGCTCATACAACGCCGTGGACGCAGCAACACTTAATGCTCTCCTGGTGTGCGGCCCTATAGTAGTAATTCACGGCAGCGCTTTGTTTGCAGCGCCACAGAGCCAGCTTTCAATGTTTTAACAGGCACTCATTTATCCACACTGGTCGTATTGGCTGTATCTTACCGCAAACCAAATTTGGCTGAGGACGTTTAGCTAAGGTTAACGTTGATTCAACTACTTCTTTTGGGAGCTCAGTGACTTTGAAAAGGTTAGAAACTGCCCTTGATTATCATTTTTGTCACTTTGCGAAATGAACTGGTGCTGGCGAACGTTCATTCCGGCGCCTGGATGTTTGTGCTATAGAGTATAGTGCAGTAGAGTTCTACAACTCTGATAATGCGCCCAGTTGTATAGGCCTGATCTTCGGCTTAAGTTTCAGACTAGTAAGAGTGTAGGAAAGCCTGAGGTCTTGTTTGGAGATTCCAAACAGGCTTTCGTGTGCAGCACTCAAGATATTGATACCACCAATCAGATCAGAGGTCACTGGCAGTGACACGACACTATTCTCGAATGCGAGGATCGGGGGCAGCCCGACCCTCGCTGTAGCTTTAATTTATTTGTAGCTGGCTCAAATGAGCGATTTCGCTGCCAACAGGTGTGGGAAAACAATTTGCATTAATTTGTTGTTCTTGCCATTATGTTTGTGAGCGCCGATCGCCACCTATAGGAACACAGCCTGCGGCATAGTGGTATCTATGGTTGAGGTCTGGGAACGAGACTACATGTAGGAGCAGGTTGCCCTGCCATTTTACACGTTCGTGGTTGACTAACTAGTTACCAACTTGCATGCATGCTTAAAATTTAATTTTTTTCAGCTCTAGGCACAATACACGAGATGAAGAGTACTGCGCTTTCTTTCCTCATAATCTGTGTTATCGTAAGCTGTGCTCAGTCTCAGTGCAACACCACTGGACTCTATCTGCAAGAATGTACTGCTCTTTACAGGATATTTCGCAATACTCTCTTCAATAGCACGCATGATGATGTTAATCTTCTTCTCCTGAACTCCATTTTCTATCCACCAACACGAGTCACTCAACCTGTACTGGTGAAAGTAACTTACCAACTCAACATCAATCCTTCTTATGAAGAGCTAAAATTGGACTTTTGCCTCAATGATAAACCTTCTATATGTTATAAAAATGGAAAATACACGTTTGGATGGACCAATCGAGAAATATATCGGATCTTTCATCCTGAAATCATTAATCAGCTACGCTTTCAACTGCCGTTCTGGTTACTACAGATATCGGAAAACAGTCCTCTCTTAGGTGATGACTATGATGTTGAGGCACTTTTGTGGGATGGCACAGAAGCCTTACCTTCTCTTGATTTGTCAATGGACATAGATTTATCTAGCTATAAGTTCAGTTGTCGACCAACAAAGCAGCTTATAGAGCAAGCTCTAGGAGAATTAAATTTGTGGGTGAGTTAATAAATTTACTGTAATTCTAGAACAACGACACCAAAGGTTTATGTTTAAATGCTGCATGTGTTTACTAAAATTAATAATTTTGCATACATAGCTATTTAAGACCATCCATACCGGTGTAGGAACAAAAATAATGATAATAAGCAAAATTAATAAATGAAAAATGAAATAAAAAATTAATATTAATTCTACTAATAATGAGTGAGTTCCATACATAACATAATAATGATTACATGTAAATTTTATGTTACGACCATTTGAACTAGTACTACTACTAACCAAACTTGTTAATTATCACATGATCAGACACATTGTCACCAATAGTAAATGATTGTGACTGCCAGGCTAACACAGATTTTTATGCCTCGGTGGGCGGAGCCACGGGGCATACAGTCGTGTATCTGTGTATCTGTCTGTCTGTCTGTCGGCAGGATTTCTCGTCGCTCGCTGAAAACTAAGCGCTGATACTTGCAACACAAACTAAAGTCGATATTTGCTTGAAAATGAATTGTAAGGATTTTGGTTACAAGGCTCTGTTCGTCAGTTATGGCATGATTGCTTACCTCGCGATCGCTGGCGATCTAGTAAGTTGGTGATGTAACTTGAAGACAAAATTGTCTACTGCTGGCTGCCTTACAGCTAGTGAGTTCTTTTTTTACTTCAGAACAGCATGGCAGAAGCTGCGTTCTCGAGTTATGGCGTAACTTTGCTTACCTCGCGATCGATGGCCATTGCTGGCAATGTAGAGTTCTCCGTAGACAAAACTATTCTCAGTTGACTGCCTAGAAGCTGATAGGTTACAGGATAGCAGCGTATGTCGAAAGAAATTGTGTAAGCAAGCTATGGATGCTGTCTCGCTCGTGTACGTGCTGTGCCCTGCACTATTATAGCATAGATTATAGACACGCCCAGTTGAATTGTGATTAGCACTGATTGGCTTCTGTTTGCATAACTAAAGCACTGCATTGTGATTGCAGTACAGAAATCCTGTATACATTCATCTGCAGTTGCTGTGTTTGTGGAATGGTGGATAGTTGTGTTTGTAGATAATTATTGTGTCATTCCACCGAGGCATCTGCACCTAGGTGCTTCATTGATTCCCGCAATATTGCTGATAGTTGGAGCTGAATGCATTCTCATGGTACCGCTACATTTATAATGCATTATGATGTATTTCTCTTCATTTTAGCTGAGAGCATTTGCTAAAGTCTCCCAAAGAGACCACACTGGCTATGGCTATACTTTTGCTATTGCTGATGACAAAGGCATCACGCTACATTGTTCTGCAGTTGAGAACTATGGTAATCTCTCGTCTGATTTAAATAATGGTGGACCCAATCCTAGGAAATACGGGAGAGGAATTCTTATTTTTGCATACACAATCAGTTTTGTTCTTACCTTCATGTTCACTCCACTTCTACTACCACTTCTATTTAAGATCATTCAGGATCTACTGTCAAGTGAACAGGAGCTCGATATTTACTATAACAGTGAAATTCTTGCTAGTGCTTCTACCGTGTGTTTGGTATACATGATTTCTTCGATTGTCATTGCATTCTATGAACTAACGAACCCTGGAGATAAATTTAATGAGTTTGATGGTATCAAGGCTGGTTATTTGGTTGTTCTCCTAGTTTGGCTATTTCTACTCACACTGGTCTTCACTATCTATTTTCAGTTTGAGGCAAAGGAAGGCAATAGGCGTTATAATAGTGTGATGAAAGTTATAGCATTTCTTGCTGCTTTTAGTTTGTCTGCTTTCTCGGATCTTCTGATGCTCAGCTTTGCTCCTACAATTCTTCTTCTTTTTGCCTATCCTGTAGATACATCATCTTTGCTTGCTCTTCACTTTGCCTTGTTCTACAGCACTATCATGGTGGTGGCTGTATTCTATCACATTGTTCATGATTGGATGAAAAATCATGGTTCCATTATGGAGAATGTTGCAGCTGCTTGCCCAATAAAACCATGCAAAGATAGTGACTGTAAGAAAAAATGTATCATATATTCTGGAACGCTCTTTCTTATAATGATCGGAATGATTTTGGTAGCACTGCTGCCTATGACCTATGCTTGCTTGATTCTTCTTTACCAGTTTGTGGTAGCAAGAAGTGGTACACATTTAGTCTATGGCAGTTTTGCTACATACGTTCCCTCAATTATTATTGCTGTGTTTGGATTTGCAATCAAAAAAGGAGCTTTTGATGTACCACGACATAAGATAATGGAGCAGCAGAAGAAAAAATGATTTTGGAAATAATTTGAAACGCACATACTCAGTGGAAATAATCTACCGAGAGCAAGCTCTTAAGTACATAATTATTCGTGTTTGACAACAGCATGGAATGAAATGCATTAAATTGCAATGTGTTAATGTTATTATTTACTACTAAACTGTTATTGTCTAATGCATGATGTTGCATGTCTATACTGATTAGCAAATTGATACTCAAGAGATAGCTTTATTTTAAAATATGTCTAAAGTCACGGCCGGCAAGTTAAGTAAATAACGATAATGTTTTATACCTGCGATAGGGTAAGATGTACATGTGTATACACAGTGGAATAATAAGTAATAGTTAGATCACCGGAAGAGGGATCTAACTGACATGAACGCCCCGCGGGACAATCCCGCGCCCAAGGATGGTCTTACAGCCCGAGGGCTGTAAGACCATCCGAGGGCGAGGGATTGGCCCAAGGGACGTTCATGTCAGTTAGATTCCGAGTCCAGGTGATCTAACTGACTTAGACCACGCTTACACTGACCTGACGACGACGGCCGCCATTTTATGCGTGCTGGGAGCTCGTTCGCCGTTCGTGAAGAACGTAGCGGCGTAGTTTCTTCGCTCCAGGCCACGCGAGGAACTGCACTTCGTCTTGGTAAGCTCTTCGACACATTCTCGATCTTCCACAGCGAAAGAAACGGTGTTTTGACAAAATGAATTTATTCATAAGGATCTAACTGACACAAACGCCCTCCGCTAATTCGTGACTTCAAAGCTTCCGACTCAATGAATTATTAATGAGTGGTCTAATAATTATTACTACATGCAGCTATAAAATCACACAAATATTCGTACAGAGCCTGCGTCTGCAGGAGCTTTTGAAGTTAGCTCGATCAAGCCATCCTATCTTTAAATTTCACTTTTTAGTACTTACATGTATTATCAAGGGCTCATTTGATCCAGTTGTCTATCTATTCCAATGTAAGTTTTCTCAAAACACATACTCAGCAGCTAGGCTGACTTAATTCACTGTCAACAATGAGGTGCAAGTTCTCATTGCATGTTGACTTTTGAATGGGAAGTAACTAACCATTATAAATATAATAATTTATTAATGAAAGGAATAATAATTATGCCTCGGTGTGGGCGGAGCCACGAGGCATACAGTAATAGTCATTCTGTCATTCATTCAGTCAGTCTGTCGCAACGATTTCTCGTAGCTCGCTGAAAACTAATCGCTGAAACAAGCAACACGGGTAGAAATCGATACTTGCTCGGATTTGAATTTTCAGAAGTTTGATTTTAAAGCTTAGTGCGTAAGTTACCGCGTGAATTGCTCACGGCTGGTTCAGTTTTGTAGCGCACGCTGAAAGTTAAGCTCTGAAACTAGCAATGCAAGTAGTACACGGTATTATCTCGCTCTAGAACATGTGAAAACTTTATACGAAGCTTTGTTCGTGAGTTATGGCGCAATTTTGCTCACCGGCTCGCGATCTAGCTGTTGCTGGCGATCTGGAAAGGCAAAGCTATCCATAGGTGACTACCTATAAGCTTATAGGTTAGAATTTCACTACAGGATAGCAGCACAGGTCCAGAGAAATTGTGTGAGCAAGCTATGGAAGCTATCTAGTATGCATGGGCTGTACTGAACATTATTGTAGACACGCCCAGTTGAATTGTGGTCAGCACCAGGAGCTTATAAGGGGAAGGAGCGTTCAACTGGGAATCACCAAAAGTAAAGTCCGCCGCGCGGCGCTGGCGCACAAACATTGATGACGTTTTACCTGCATACGGACGATTCGCGTGACGTGTATAATAAAATGGAGTCGTCACTTGCTCGATCTAAGTCGAAGCCAAGCGCGAAGCCAAGAGCCCCGCTCTCGTCACCGAGGCACTTACGACTTGGAACAACGCGGTCACCTGTATATAGGCGCGTTGGGAACGCCATGATGACGTCGTTTACGTTGAAGCCAAAGCGTCTCAGTGGAAAATCTTAGACGGCGAGAGTTAGCTCGGATTAAAGCAAACACAATTGTTCGAGTACCTGGGCTAAAAGAGAGTTACATAGTCAGGGATAGTTGGACTCGTTTGAATGTCAAACCAGCTAAGATTATGCAGGTACGTATACGTATTTACATGTATTATAATAATCACACATCTCCAACAATATTTCAGCAAGAACATGTCATTGCTGAGCTTAAGGAATATGCTACTGCTACTCCTCCCCCTTCTGACGCTAAAGAAGTTTTATGTGTAGTTGACTTCCTGGAGGCGTGCAACAAGATGTTCGAGCGTGGTCTTCTTGGCCACGTTAGAATCCCAACATATCCTAACCAAATTTTGACAAACATGGAAGAAGGTTATTCATTTTTCACGCGATGGTTGGATTCTCTCTTGCAAAACGGTACGTTACATGTACAAATGTGATCCCATGATTCACACTTTCGCTGTAGGTTACAATGCTTGTGATCCAGAAGCCAAAAAATTCTTGTCTTGCCAAACATGGGACCTACTAAGGATTACTTGGTACGGGTACAGAGAGTTTTGCAAAAGTTTTCTTCAGCGCCACCCTGGATATTATGTCTACCCATTGCGTCTGACTGGAAGTGCAATTGAAACTTTTTTCAGTCGACTGAAGTATACGACTGGTGGTCACCTGTCAGCTGTGAACTATGCTAGTGCTAGAGCAAATTTGCTCACTCGATATGACGTGCATGGGCGACACACAACAGACCCATACAGGAACGCTCCTCTGCACATCAGAGAACACGAGTTGACTAGGAGGTAGATCCAGAATGGTTATTATAACACAATAATTTATTGCTTAATATCAGTTGAAAATTTTGATTGAGTATGTGATGCAAAGGATTTTAGTTCATCTCTCAATGACACCTGTGCATCCACTGCTTTGTTTTCTTTGGCATTTTCAAGAGTAGCAATGTTTCTTAAGAAATCATTAGACATAGTGTGGCAAATCTTTGTTACCAGTTCCTTGAATACAGAATTCAACACTTTGTCATCTGCATCATGGGTTAGAAGAGACTTAGCACAGGTACGAAACGCTGATGATAATGTCTCGATTGGAATTTGCTGCTTTACAAACTGTAGCAAAATGAAACAATTTTAAAAAATGTTAGCGAAAATATGCATTACTATACCTGAAAAAAATCCTTTCCGTGTTTCGAGTACTGTTGGTAATTTAGAAATTTCCTTATGTCAGCAACAGCATTCTTAACAAAAGGAATAAGGACAGGGTTTGCAAATGTCATGTGTCCACGATCCTGGATGGTAATGGCTGGTGGCAGATCACTTTTTTGGGAGTCTACTAGCTGTTGTAGGACGGAGAGCTCAGCACGATAACTTTCTGCCATGCTTTGGCTCACGCCAAGTTTTCCCTTCCACATTAGTTTGTGTTGCCGAAACTGGATACAAGAGAACAGAGCAAACCCTGATAGTCTGTAAAGGCTAGTGTCATCCTCGGCTTTGTAGCCAGATTCTGATGGCAAGAAGGTAGGTGTAGGTACACAGAGCTCATTCACTTTACATTCCACTCTTCTTAGCAATGCATGAAAACATCCAATCATCAAGCTGGGAAATAAAAAAGGTCTTACACTCTCGCTCTGCTCAGTGGCTATTAAACCGGTAACTAGAAAGCACCAAGCAACATCTCCCTTTGAGCTGACAACATACTGTTCAGTGCACTTGTACCAGTCCAATAAAAGGCTCATATATTTGTCTTTCCCCTTGGAGTGGCTCTTGTAAATCTGGACAAATTCTGTCAACAGAGACGTCAGTAGCAAGTCTAAACCTACGATGTTAGTTCTTATCTGTTCCCAAGCCTGCTTACGATCGTCAAAAAAGCCCACGTGGTGTTCTGAATCGACATGAACTGTTACTGCGTCCCTGAGCTCAGCCATGTCAACCTGCTTCAGCCACTCGCAGATAACCTCCACGTCTTCTTGGCGCGTACGTCTCTTTACAACACTGGTTCCCTCCGGCTTTTTCCGCTGCTTCGCTTTAGATTTCTTCCTCGTTGGCTTAGTTCGCCGCTTGGCCATGCTCGGTTTTCTTAGGCAAACTGCATGCTCATGACGTCAGAACCGCTCGGCCGCATACGTACGGCTTGCAATAACCTTCCTTATAAGGAAGGTTTTTGCAGCGCATTGCGGCGGACTTTACTTTTGGTGATTACCACGCGGGATACGGCAGTTGGACGCTCCTTCCCCTTATAAGCTCCTGTCAGCACTGATTGGCTTCTGGTTGCATAACTATATATTGCTGTACAGAAAGGCTGCAGTTTATTGTGTATGTTTTTATAAGTTGTCAGCCACTAACATAGTGTTCAACTAGCAACAGCAGACTTTCATTACTGCTTGTGTATTTCAGTTCAGCGTATTTAGTCAGACAGGCATGTATGCATAACATTCCACCGAGGCATAAGCACCTTCGGTGCCTAGTTTTGCTGAGTAGGGTTCAATTTCAGTAGTTTAAAAGTAAAATTATTGACACTACAATTAACTATGTAAATATTATTGTTATTAAAATTATTGACACTATGTGGTACTGAATTGTGCTACTATTATGTCAATTAGGATAACTATGAAGAGCTTAGT